>CM076584.1:713422400-713717008 GCA_034641835.2 Pinus albicaulis
TACTTGTAATATTCCAAATATGGAATTTTCTACAACAATAACAATACCCTAAGGTTTCCAAATTTGGAGAGAAGAAAGTAATCAAATCTAATAATGTGTTTAAACACAGCCATCATTAAACAATCACAACAACAAACTATGCCTTCATACAATGTCACCAAGCGGGGAAAAGTAGCAATTTTAGCCCCAAAAACATTATTTTCTGAATATTGAGTTATAACAGTGAAAAATAATGGTTTTTTCCCTTATAATGGAAAATATAGGACATTCCTGCAAAATATTTTCAGAAACAAATACCTTTAAATTAGTTAAACAGGCCTCCCATGCTCAAAACAGCTAAAAATTGACAAAACCCCAAGACTGCAAAATGTCGGAGTTGTTGCATAAGAGAATACGCAGTATAATAGAGGTTAAACTCAGAAAATAGAGAAATATATCTGATATCCTTATTATAATACTCAATCAGGCATAAAAACATAGATCTAATCTCTTTTATATAGATCCAAGGAGACCCGACAAGGGTTTCTTGACAGAAATGATATACATGAAAGAGTTGTTGCAGATATGTGGCTGAATCACGCTGTGTAGCTGAAGATCTACATGAAAATGGCTAAAAAATCAAATAAATGGTTGTATATGCTTCCCCTATCTTTATCAAAGAAAGGCTGATCCTCCTTTTGGGAAACTAGCTCCTCAAAATGGGGTTTTGACCCCTCCCACTGCACACCTTAAGAAGTAACATATTTTTCTTAAGGGATTGAATTTTTTCTCAAGGTAAGTGCTTGGCCCAACACTAGGTAGTGGAAAATTCAGATCAAAAGTCTCCTCTTATATTTCTCAAACAAGATCTCTAAGAAAGTGTAGGGAATCCCCACCCGGGAAAACCTTTGCACTAAGAAGTGCAGCAACTTAGCTAAACAACCAAGTATGCAGTAATTCTAAGAAGACCACATAAAAATATAATATCCAATATGTACATATTCTTTCCATCTCCTTCATTATACAATTGATGAGCTCTCTCACCAAGGGTCCCACCCACTATGAGGTTGCTTCCATGCAAAGGCTCCTCCACAAAAACTGTGTTGTCCATCAAGGTGGTTCAATGTATCTAAATAGCTTTGTTGACTTAGTCAACCTTGACTAAATCTTCATGCCCTGTCCCTTTTCACACTCAAGGTGCCTTCATTTTGACTAGTTGGATTGATCTCTATTCACATTGAGCTGGCTTTATTTAAGATCCTTCCCGTTGAGAATAAATCATGTTGACTTGGTCAAACTTGACCTTTTCCACATATTTTAGACCTTTTTCACACATCTGGATGCTTGATTTTGTTATTTCATGATCCTTTTTCACATTAGGAGGGATTTAAATATTCATATTTGAGCAAATTATGAGCCTCCTTTCCCATTTATTCATCAATCTAAGTTTCAAGAGAAAAAATAATATTCCCATTAGCTGAGGCTAATTTAGGAATATTATAGTCTCCCCCTCCCAAATGTTTCTTGTCCTCAAGAAACTGCGAGGGTGCTGCAAAATCTCCCATCCTTCTCTTGTGGCCCTTTCATCGAATAGTCTCCTCCAATGTTTCAGGATTTCTGCAAAAATTCCATCTCCCAATGGCTGCTCCCAAGTGTGAAAGTTGGCCTTTGGTGAATAACCCCAAGGGCCTTCCTTATAAAAGAATGGAAGGTCTATGTGGAAACCTCCTTGCTGATCCATAGCCTTCTCAATATAGAAGTGATGTCAATCATGGGGAATTTCATCATTAGTGAAGGTCTTCCACCTCCATGCTATCATCCAAAGGAAATGAACTACCTCCCAACTTGTTAATTCATAGAAAGGCTCCTCCCAATGGCTCATGAGATGCATGCTCCAAGTGTTTCAACCAAACATATGGTCCACATCATAAGGAAAAAAGTGGCATACAATAGTGACCATATAGTTTTTCATGCTCCCCTTAGAACATGAAGTGCCGAAAATGTAGGGACTTTCTTTCCCCAAGGACACACCCAACAAATGTGTCTCTCCTCCAACCATGTTCCCAACAAAGATAAGAACATATTCAGCTAATGGAATAATAATTAGAGTCATGCTAGCTTCCATATGCAATAATGGAGAAGGACAATGGTCCCTCAAGTGCAACAAGCATAGTTTTATTCCTAACTGCCATAGGGTAGGATATGACAAGTGTTTTCCCCAAGACTTGCTTGCTACCTCATCCTCCTTGCATGATTGGAGAAGGTGTAGGATGGTTGGTGTTGATGAATCACACCATGAAGAGTACATCATATCTCCAAGATCTCCCAAAGAATGTCCAACATCACCATTGTTCATGGCCCAAAGTGGATCATGAAGCCCATCAAAAAAAGTGCCCCCTCTTGGAGCCAAGACCTACACATGAGTGTTAAGAAAATGCAAGTATATAATAAATACATCATGAGGTTCAACAATACAATGTTTATCATACACTTGTTTAAAATCATCAAGGTAGCCCATGGATGAGCTCCTTCTCACACTCAATGAATAAGGAGGTGATAATGATAGCTCTTCCCAAGAGCTATGTTCCTCCTCAACTAGCAAATGATCCATGCACTTACTCATATGAGATTGCATCTCCTCTTTGAAATTCTCCCACATGAATCCATGTAAGATAGTATGATATGCTCTAATGAAACCAACAAGGTTTGAAAGCAAGACCTCATAGGTTGTGTTAAGTAGTTTTTTCTTTAGATTGGAACCTTTATTCAAGTAGATCTAATCATGAACATAAATTATTCCATTAAATACCTATTACTTTCCATCCATTTCTTTCCCATCAAGAACCTTACATGTGAATAGGTCCTTAGAATATTCCATCAAGAGTTGGGACTCCCAATAAGGGTCTAGGCTCCCCAACATTGACAATGTCGTAGAAGTCTGAAATGATGCATCTGCCATATGATGGCTCTCCTCCTTGACATGCTTGATGTAAAAGTCACATGTTGGAGTGTTCCCAACTTTCTTTTGTTGCCTCTCTTGTAGTTGATATTGCTCTAGACAATATTGAAGTCTAGGAGAGTCACCCTCTTTTTGGAAGGTTCTCTTGCTCCAAAACTTCCACAATTTTGCTCCTGCATACAAAAATGAAATTATCTTTTTGTTATTTTCAGAAATTTTCATTAAATATTGGAGTATCCTTTGCTGCTCCAAAGCTATGGAGTGGCCCTTTGATACTATTATCATATCAATACAGATTTCTGAATCTATCCTCTCCAACGCAAATATATGAATGGAGGATAGCAAAGTCAATTTCAGAAAGTTGCTTAGCCTTCCATCAATGATTCTCAGCGCTATAGTGGCTCTTTCCAAGGTTCCCTCTTTAGACAAATATGTTGCTGCAGCATAATGTCAAAAAAACTTTGGGTAACAATAAGTCCTCCACTCCAACTGCTTCACATGATGTTAGCAATATAAGTGAATAGTAGTTTAAACTTTTTATCAAGAAGTGTCATAAAAATTCATCCTCTTCATAATAATCTCAAAATGAAAGGATTGAGTCCACATCCAACGAAATATTCTGATTCTGACATATGTGAAGATTATTTACATGCCACTCAATTAATGGAAGGTGGGATGAATTTCCCTGATAAGCCATAAAATTTACTTCCTGGGGTATTCATGCGTATAAAACAAGAAAATGTGAAGTACATGGATGTCATCGATGTAGCTCAAACAGTTTTTGAGTCAGATATTTATGCGACAATAGTTGTACAATTTGTTGTCTATCTTACACAAAGTGAATATGGGAATACAAATGTGAATAAAAAAAATCAGATAAATCAAGATAAATTATGTTTGAAGGTGAAGACGAGCTTTAGGCATCATCTTCAAGCATCACTTTTAATGATCAAAATAAGTGGAATATGAGTGAATGGATTGGAATTTGTTATAAAAATATCACTTCTAGAATAAATTGCTATTCATTTGGAATTTAAATTTCAGGGTGAGAAATAGGGAAAATGTCGTTTCCAATTGTACTTCAGGCATTTCGAGATTAGATGATGATAGGCCTTGTATAAATATTTTCCAACCAAAAATATCATGGGGCAATATAGTATGAAACCAATCCTCTTTTTGAGGATAATATTGAACCTCAATTGAAGAGGATAATCCAATATATATGGAAGGTGTAACCTGATTCACTATTGAATCTACTTTTAAATACTCATCTTAGTTTCTCTTATTGACGGATGCGATCGCTTGCAAATACCATTGCTGCTTGGTGCTACTGCTCCTGCTGAAAGGAGTTCTCCAGAATATATCATTCAGACTCTTATGTGGGGTTCTATCCTGGTAAGTATCGTCATCAAGACATGGAACTTGGGACCTATTTCCATTTTCCCTTAGTATGGATTTAGTTATTTTTTCTTGGGATAATAAACTTAACCCTTTCATTTAAGCCAACTTGATTGAAAGGGTTAGGTCAACTCACCTTTTAGCACACCACACAAAATAAATTGTGTAACTCTGTTCTAGTAAGTATCTCTTAGGCTACAAATGAGTGTAAGCTTCAGGTAAGGAAAGGGAGAAAGGGGATTTGTGCAGCGATGGCGAACTATGGTTTTCTAGGTCTTGAGTTTTTTTCTGTCTCTAACATTTTTTAAGGAATTGTAGCATCCTTCGAGTAGCTGCAGGATTGTCACGTGAGTGTTTTCTGCTAGAGCTCTCAATGTCTGAGCCATTGGGGTAGGCCACAAGTCCCCCCCTCCCATCCTTGTCTCCTTCTGCAGCGACGGAAGCTGAAGGTAAACCTCCCGAGGTACCCTCTGCATCGGTTCATGTGAACTCTCAGGATCTTGTGCCTCCTACTTAGCAAGCGATGGATGGCCTAAAGGATAATTCTTTGGTTTCCTCAACCTGTATTCTAAAGGAGGTTGAGTGGCCCAAGATTCTCTTACCTGCACCCCATATTAATGCTAAAATCCAATATATGAGGGGCCATGCCCTGATTGGAAAATATATTTGCTTCTGGCCCATAGAGAAAGCCCTTCGAGGTTGGATAGAGGCCAAATGAAAACTGAAGGGGCACATCGACCTCCAACTGGGGTCTAAGGGCTTCTTCAACATTATCTTTACTAAAAACATGTTAATGGATGGTGGGCCTTACTTCTTCAAATCCGTTGGGATTTATATCCAAAACTAGGTGGAACGATTCAACCCTGATAAAGAATATTTCAGTTGGGCCCCTGTCTGGGTAAGACTCTACTCTCTTCCCCCGGATTATTAGGATGAAAATGCATTGAAGGACATAGGAGATAGCCTAAATGATTTCATTAATATTTTTGATGAAACAAGAATCAAAAAATATATGGCATATGCCAGGATATGTGTGTATATGCATATTGCGAAGATGCTACCCGACTCTATAAGTATATTGCATGATGAACTTGAATGGATTTAGACCATATATTATGAACATGTGCCTTTCTATTTCCATATATGTCACAACCATGGGCATCTCTTCACAGATTTCCCTCTGAATCAAATTTTGAAGGATCCAAAAAGCTCTGATTCAAAGGATGTTGAGGGGTTTACCAAGGTTACACGGTGACAATGACAATCTAAGAAGACTAATGGAGCCCCAACCAAATAGCTACCAAAGATAAACAACAGTTTTGATGCTCTGGCTTCTCTTGCTTCTAACACTTCGTCTTCGTCGGCATCGATGGAACCTACCTCCAAGAAACCCCATGTTCTCTTTCAGAAATAAAGTCCATAGATCATTTCTAATCCTCTAGATACTTCTTTGCCCATGGTATCCCGAGAGAAGCCCAAAGATACAATGCCTATGCAATAGAATAACACTGTACTTGTGGATTCTAATGAGATACTGAAGAACAAGGAGAAGCATACTACAGCAAAGATGGAAGCCCCTATGGAGGAGGAACCAGAGAGCATTGATTTTGGAGATCTGGATATTCTCAGTTTAGAAGATGCATGTAAACACAAGTATTTTACGTCTATTCTACAATGGAAACTCCAATTTTTGGAGGAGGTCCTTAGAAGAGCTGAGCATCTCCCAAATTTCAGAATCCAAGAAGGGCTAAGCCAAGACAGTGGGAAAAAAAATGTTAAAGAAACCAAGAAATGAGGGTGCCGCACAGACTTACAGAGACCTGTCATTTTGGGAAGAGAACTGGTCACATCGGGGTTATACCCAACATTGACCAGGTTCTACTCCATCCAACCCCCTAGTTCTTAATGAAGATCATCTCCTGGAATATTTGAGGGCTTAATAACCCCTCCAAGCACTGTCTTATCAAAAAAATGTTAGATGAAGATAAAACCTCTATATTCTTTATGTAGGAGACAAAATGTACCAGTTCCTCCCTAGATAATATTATGACTCCCCTATGGAAAGGATGTAGAACTATTGCGGTTGATGCTAATGGGTCTTATTGTGGATTAGTAATAATTTGGAATCCAAAGTTAATCCATCTGGATGAGTTTCAAGATTATCAAAACTTTATCCAAGCTTATTTTCATCTGTTGGGCATGAACACTAAGTGAATATTACAAATGTCTATTTTCCTCGGCAAATATTGAATAAAATCCAAGGTTAATCCATCTGGATGAGTTTCAAGATTATTGAAACTTTATCCAAGCTTCTTTTCATCTTCTAGGCATGAACAGTAAGTGAATATTACAAATGTCTATTCACCTCAGCAAATATTGAATAAAATATAACTTCTAGATTCGTTGGAGTCCCTCAAACCAACCCTCAGTCATCCTCTTTGGCTTTTAGGAGGAGATTGAAATATGAACATGAATCTTGAGGAAAAAAAGGGGGGAAGAGGTCATTTAGATATGGACAATCTCATATTTAAATATTTCATCCTAGAAAACAATCTTATGGTTCTATAGACTACTAATGGAATTTATACCTGGAACAACAAGAGGGGCGACCATCATCAAATCTCCTCAAGATTAGATAGATTACTTATTTCAAATAACTTCTCTCTCTTTGGAAGGGATATTGCAATTACCATTCTCCCTGCTGCGGGATTGAACCACTGGCCTATTTAGCTTCACTGGACCTGACTAGGCTCCTCTCACGGGAGGCCCTTCATATTTGAACAATTCTGGTTCACCTACCCCAGCTTTAAAGATCTGGTCAACACTTGGTGGATAATCTTTGCCCCCTGTAATGCTACAAAATTGCATCAATTCAGATAAATCTCAAAGCTCTTAAAGAAAAAATTAAGGATTGTAATTAGCATGTGTTTGGGAACATCAATCAGAAAGGAAAATATCTAGCTTTGAACATTTGAAATATTCAACAAAAAATTATTAAGGAAGGTAGGTCAGAGGAAACGAATGCCTCACTCAACTTTTGGCGGAAAATCAACATCAAGAAGAAATTTTGTGGAGGCAAAAACCTCGTATAGATTGGCTCAAGGAAGGTAAACGTAATACCAAAATTCTTCCACAAATCTACCATTCAGCACCATATGCACAACCGAATTTTTGTACTAAAGGACAGTGATGGAAATCGGTTGAAGATGCAAAAGGAGATAGAGGAAGAACTTCCAACATTCTTTAAGGATACTCTCAAGGAGCCCAATATTTCCAGAGAATCAACCAAATCACTTAGCATATCCCAAGAATCATCTCGAAGGACCAAAAACAAGTTTTTCTTTGCCCTACCACCCTTCTCGAGGTTGAATATTTGGTTTTTCAACTGCAATATGGTAAGGCATCGGGGCGAGATGGTTTCACTTCTAATTTCTTCCACCAATTCTAGAACATGATCAAGCTAGAGATATGGGAAATTGTGGAGGAATATCACAATACTAAATGGATTCTCTTGACTCTGAATTCTACTTTCCTTTCCCTGGCTCCTAAGGAAGATAATGTGTCCTCTCCAAGTCAGTATAGACCTATCACCCTTTGCAATGTAATATACAAAATCATTTCAAAAATCATTGCTAATAGGCTCAAACCTATTCTTCCCCTCCTTATCTCTCCTAAACAAACCAACTATGTGGAAGGAAGACAATTTTTTGATGGAATTATCGTCACCCATGAGATAATTCAATCTTTAAAGATAACAAAGAAACCTGAAATGCTCCTAAAGCTAGACTTATCTAAAGCCTTTAATAAGCTTAGCTGGCAATATATTAAGAAGGTTCTTCAAGTTGTTGGCTTGGGAGAACCCTGGATAAGATGGATTATGTCTCTTATATCTTCTACCTTCTTCTCCATCCTCGTCAATGGCTAACCTTTAGAAACTTTTATGCCCACCAGAGGCATTATGCAAGGGGATCCTTTATCCCCCTCCCTCTTTTTCATCATGGTGAAGGGTCTTGGTCATTCTTTGAAGGAAGTTGTGCATCCTACTTCTCTCAAAGGTATTTCCTTGAATAATGAAGAGCCTCATACTCACCAACAATTTTTGGATGATAATATGCTCATGGGATACCTTTCAATCCAAGAAGCTCGCTCTTTCAATTCTATTCTGGACACGTTCTCCCTTGCCTCTGGTACTACAATTAATGTTGTTAAATCTGAGATATTCTTTTTCAACACATTAGCTTTAACTCAAAGGAAAATTTCTCGTATTTTGGGTTTCTATATTGCCTATCTTCCCTCCAAATATTTGGGAGCTCGCTTGACTGATTCTGCCATCAAGAAATATTCCTGGAAATAATTTCTTTACAAAACTGATCAACGGCTCAACTACTGGACTTATCTCTCTTTGAATATGGCAAGTCGCATTGTGCTAATCAAATATGTTTTTCATTCGATGGCCCTTTATCTTTTCTTGATTATAGTTGCCCCGAAATGGGTCTTAAAAGCTATGAGGAATCTGCAAATAAATTTCCTCTAGGGAGGTAATAGAGAGAAGAGGAAATGGGCGTTAGTTGAATGGACCGATGTTTTCACTACCAAATCTCAAGTACGATTGGGCTCAGGGATCCAAAAATCAACAATGAAATTATGAATTCTTGCCTTTGGTGGAATTGGGTATCTAATCATAACTCACCTTGGTATAAATTTTAGACCTCAAAGTATGTGAAATACTGGAATCCCAATGATTTGATTCACTATGAATTGAACCATGGGGGCTCACCTATTTAGAATTCTTCTCGAAAACATAAACATCTCATACAACTTCACAGTTTCTAGGAAATTTGTAATGGGAAGTCAACAAGATTTTGGGAATATTCCTGGCAACAATTGCCTAGTCTCACGTCCCTCTTCAATTTTCCTTCTTGGAGAAATGTGTTGCATCTGAGATCTCACAATACTGTCAATCATTTCTGGGTTCAGATGCCCCCTCTAAATTAGTAGAAATGGAGTCACACTAGCTCCTGGCTCTTAGACTAGGGTATGGAAAATCCTTTGGCCACATGGGAGGAACTGACGAAACAAAGAGTACATGCGTAAAGGTTCCTTCTCTATGGTAGAGGCATATACTACCATGTCTAGGTCGAATTAGAAAACTCTTGACCTCATTTGGCTCACTATCTAGAAGGCCAATATTTGGCCCAAAGTGGCTTCCTTCCTATGGCTCCTCAGCAAAAAAAAAAAAAAAAATCTCACTTGGGACAATCTCATTAAGAGGGGATTCATAGGGCCCTCACGTTTCCCTCTCTGTCAGTCTGCACCGAAATCTATCGATCATTTTCTAGATAATTACCCTTTTTCCAGCTTTCTATGGGGTCGAGTCACTACCCTATGCAGAAGATCATATCGTTCTCACGGGGACATTATTGGTAGAATTTGGAACTAGAAGGTTGACCCCTTCTCCAGCAAAATCATTAATAGACTTTGGAAGATCATTCTAGGGTTTCTTGTCTGGGACATTTGGAAGGAACGAAATCAGAAAATATTTAAGGATAATAGTAGCTCGGTGGAGGTGCTTTGGGTTAAATTTCATCACCACATCCAAGAAAATTTATCTCTTCTCCAATGGACGGATTCTGATCTCCCAACCTCTGCTATTGAAAAACACATTTATTTTAATTGAGATTTGAGTATATAGAAGCTCAATATGGCTCCTTTAGCGAGAAATGGAAACGTTGATAGCCCTGACTCCTGGGAGGCACCTTCGTCTGACAATTTCAAACTAAATTTTGATTGGGCTGCAAAAGGCAACCCAGGGGAAGCAGGTTTTGGAAGGGTTTTTAGGGACTCCCATGGGAAGATTCTCCCTGTTTATTTTGGTAACATAGGCTAGGATAGAAACAATGTGACGAAGCTCGAAGGTCCTTCATGGTATCCATATTGCTAAAGATCTTAATATCTTTCCTCTCCAGGTGGAAGGAGAATGAAGGGTTGTCATTAATATGGCTATTCTCATTATTCATGGCTCCAATATGTTGAAGGTGTCCACCAATTGGAGCCTTGGTGCTGATATTAGAATGTTGGCTAATGATTTAGGAGATATCAATGCTATGACCTTTCTTCAGTTGACAGGAACGCTAATTCTCTGGCAGATTACTTGGCCAATAAAGGGGTAACCTCAGATCTCAGTTTGCATCTCTTCCCTTATGATAACATGAATGAAAATGACCCATATTCTTCTTGAACTCAAGTGGCCCATCGAGACATGCAAGCCCCGAATACGGGTGCTTCAATGCATTAATAGAAGGCTCGTAATGCCCTTTCCCTTAACGGTTTTGATGACGGGGAATAGGAGGAGGAAGGTGGTACACCTATAGCCCTTACAACATAGGTACCTCCTCTCCTATAATATTCCTTGGCATAATTGTGTTAACCCTCCTCATCTTTCAAGGTATGATCATTCATTGCTTACCACCCTCATCATTATGAACAAGCTTGTTCTCCATCGATGTCTTCATTTGTGTTGGATGTGTGTGAGAATTTACGGATATTTGTTTCGATTCCATCCCTCGTCTAAGTTTTTGTTGCACTGTGTTCTCTAGTTTTATTCCGCCATGCTAGAACAATGTATGATTTCAAGGCGGGGGCTTGGCCGTGGTTCTAGTGGTGGTCGTGATGTTTGTTAGAAAAAATCAATTGAGATCTGCATGGGGAACTTCACGGGGGACATCTCGTGCCATATCTCGTAGCTGACAGATGATCTGGAGGCTCAAGGTATTGACTACGATATTTCTTTGGGGGGTCGTTAATGGCGTGCTAAAAAAATTCTAGCGTGTGCGTTATGGGCAGAACAACGTCAACAGGATATTCTGCGTTCCTTAATTCTCCATGCCAGTCACTCCGTAGTCCAATAAAGGCATGTCATTAACGTTCTGGCTAGCAATGCTACGATAACCTTTCCAACTGGCAGTCATCTGGATTCTTTGAGCTCGACTCTCCCTGCTAAGCTTCTCCCTCCTGGAGCGAAGGTGGATGAGCTTCTGTCTAAGTGTAAGAAGCTGAGGAGGAAATATCTCAAGATCTTGGAAGCCCAGAAGACTACTCGACCTGGTCCAAAGATTCCAATCTGAAAAGGTAAGGTTCTTCCAGTTCATTTGTCCTCCTCCTCCAACAAACCTGAAGACTCTCTTCAGGGCGGTTGTCAAAACATTAATGAATAGTCATATCGATATTTTCATGCGGAAGTGTCTACCTGGAATTTTGATGGGTAAATTGGCACGTCGAAGAAGTCGACCAGGAAAGCCATACATCTAAATGCACCCTCCTCGTAGAAATTTGTGGTTTCCTACCTCCTGAACCTAAATACTGGTGTGGAATAGCTCCCGGACTTGAATGAAATATCGAACAATGAGCATATTTTCAAGCCATATGTTCTATTTATTCAGGTGTTTGTCATTTGATGCTATAGTTGTGAACAATATTTATATTTGTGTTTAAAGGGATATTTCAATATGCCTTAGAGGCTCTGTTTTCTCTTCTTTTTTGTCTATCAGCTATTTTCTTAGTTTTGGGCAGCATTTACATGGACCGGTTATGATTTTGGGTTGCTGGTTTTCCCGTAGGGGGCATCAATCTAAAAGTACGCTTATGATGGGATATCGAATAGGGATTAGATAGTTCCTCCAGGCCACCCTGTTTTATCTCAATTGTATCACTATATTTGTACTATATGCCTCTACTATTAATAGAAGTAGTCTTAGTTAAAAAAATAAAAAAGGGATCTCTTAGGCTATGTAGAACTGGAAAATCCAACAACTATAGCATTTATTGCTGTCTAAGCTGGCTCATTCACCTTGATGTGTATGAAAAGTTTATCAACACAAAAAAGGAAAGAAAACATATATAAAATGCAGTTTCAAGAGTTCCCAAACCAACCATATCTGACATATTAAGTAGAGATGTTTTCTTCTAATAGCATCCAATTCCCATCAAACATGATATCAACATGATGATTCTGAGCCTTAAGTCCCTATGTATTCCATTTCCCCATCCCATTACTTCTATAAAACATCACCATTATCACTAGAAATGCACTCACAATGTAAGTCTGCAATATATATTTATGTAAATAAAAGATATGCTCAAGAAAAGAAAATTTATACCTTGATTTTTTCTTGCCAGCTATTTCGTGGGTAGCGAAGAATTAAACCTATAGAACCTATTGGTGGTCAGGGGACATGATGAAAATTGTGTGAACGCAGACTCGGACTGCAAGCATCCTCTAGTTCCCCTTATTCTAAATAACCATAACAATTGCGGCGAGCCTGCCTTTTACGGGATCCATCAGTTGTAGCTTCTTCTTGAAAAGGAACAGAAACATGCATTACAGATGACAGGGCAACCATTTGACATCTTCTCTTCATTATTAAGAATATGTTACAGGTTTAAAAATTTCTTTTCCTGCTTAGATAAAATAAAAAAATTATTGTCTTTCCATTAAGATATGACTAATATAGATCATAGAGATAGTCATGTTTTAAAAAAAAATTCACAATTTCTAATCAAATGACTCCACGAAATAAATTCCAAACTTATTCTGATATGACTTGCTACAAAATCATGTGACAACTAATATAAAATTAACTTAAACATATTCAAATATGAAATTTACATGTCGAAGTCCACATCCATTTTCTCGGCCTCTGATTTCTTTGCTTTGGGAGTCTTGGAAGCTTGGGTCGAGTCAAATACGAGGCCCTTTTTGGGTCTCTGGCATTTTTAGGGACGAATGGATCATCACAATCTGTGCCAGATCATCTGGGTGGTGACCTTGTATGGTCTTAGGACATTTAATTTCCTTGCATTTTCTTTACTCATTTGGGGTCGTAAAAGCACATGTCATCTTCAACAACGCTCATGCCTTCAGCTGCATCTTCCTCCATGGAATCTTGAACATACAGTTTAGGTTCGTGAGTGCCTCATTGAGCTTGTATAGAATCATTTTCAAGTTCTGAAGAGATATGGAATTGGGGATGGCCATCGCCCTGAGTGTGGGGAATTTTTTGCAGATTTCCTCTGTAAAATGAAATCACTAAGCACTAGGAATCCAATTTCTTAAATTCAACTAAAAATGTATAAGATCAAACATAACATAGCATAGTTGCACCCTTCCTCCTCTTCCCCTGCACAACTACTACAATGTGAGGGAAATAAACGAAGTAAATGAATTTTTTTTATATTTTAAAGCCTTAGATCCAATGAAATGTGGAATGGAACTTTAACTAAATGTGTATGTGTCTTTCATTTCTATTAAAAGAAAGGTGATGGTTTTTTTGGTATAAATAATTATTATTAATTACGAATCATATGAAAATAATTTGTAATCATGTGAAAATTGTTGGGTTGATAAAACATTATAATTATTATTAATCTATAAAATTTATTGGGTTTTTTTATGTCATAAAATATTATTTAGGGGATTTGGGCTGATTTTTCAATCTAATCATGTAACATCAAGTATAAATAATAGTGACATCGAAATAATGATTAAAAAGTTCAGCTAAATAGTAATGTCATGGGATTGATGATATTTTCCAATGATATGTTTGGTTTGATGACATAACTAGTCTGTGGAGATTTTCCATGATGTTCAATACAAGGAGTCAACATGGGAAAGGTGATAGTTTGGGTCTCACATGCTTTAGAAAATTGATATCTCTTTCTCCATAAACACTAGAGGTGGAAAAATATACTAGGATCTAGAGCAAATCTTGTTCTTTTTCTGTCGATCTTGTAAGCTGAGAAATAATTACATACAGGTACAGTCCCAAGTGGTTGATGAATCTACCTTTAAAATGTAGTTGGAGGGAAATCTAGGTCTCTCTACCCAGTCACTCCTTGCAATCACCATTTTGTTTATGTGCCCAACAAATAAATGAAAAAAACCATCGCCCCCTCCTCCTCCTGTCTATTTTATGTTCAATCTTATTTTTATGGTCTAATATTTCTATTATTCACCTTTTTTTCATGATTTTCCGCTCTTTTTTATTCTCCATCTTAAAAAAAATTAATAATTATATATTTCAATAGCTAGTTTCTAAAATTCATTAACTATTTTCTTAATACTCCATATTAATTATGTTTGAATTCTTTGAAAGTAAAATAATCATTTAAAATATATTTAAGTTTTAAAAAAGAATAAAAGTAGTAATATTTCTTTATAAAAATTATATTTAAGTTTAAAATCAAATAAAATGTCTTAATATTTCTTTATAAAAATTATATTTTTATTAAGAAATGACACTCTTTAAAATGTCATTGTCATAGTTTACTAAACTTATTTTTTCAATTATGAGGGGATATAAATTTTTGACAACATCAGGGTTTCATTTTTTCATTTCCCCTTTGCATAAGAAGGGAAAACAATAGGATAAACACTGAGAAGATGGCTATTGATGATTGGACTTTTCTATTGAATTTTATATGTCGACAACCTTTTTGCAAAATATATTTAACTTCCACTCTAACTGTCTTATGTCTTTTTAAATATAAATGTTACAGTTTACCCATCGCTTGGACATTTCATCCTTTAATTTGCAACTTTTGGATATGTGGTAGGCTATTATTGCATGAAAAAAAAATTGGAGGCTATTTCTCAAGAATGTTTTAGGCTCGTGTCAAAATAAATCACAATAAAATCATAGGTCATGTCACCAGTACTATTAGTTTCCTTGTCAAGTGCTAGTTTGATTAATGTAGTCAATTTTTTATTTTTTCATCGACATTATTAGTCGCTAGCTTAAGCACTTATGACATAGTCTGATTCATTATATGTTCGAGCATCCAATAGTGTAGTTATTTATGATACTAGCTTATGTGTCAACAAAGTGGTTTCCCCAGGGGTTCGTTGGTGGTTCAACATCCTCAAACTTTTAGAACCATAGGCTACATCTCTTCTGACTGAAGCTTAAGCAGTAACATTATCGGAAGACATTCCTATAGGTTTAACCAACCATTCCTCAAGCTCAATTCCTTTCATTGATGGACGCATACATGTTTCCTTTCGATCTTCCTTCCTTATCAAATTCTTCAAATTGAATGGTTTACTAAATATTCACTCTCATCAAATGGTTAGATATGATAAGATGCAACCTTTCACCTTTAGAAACACAAAGATTATCTAGCTTGTAAAGCAACCCACTATGGAGAATATAATTAATTTCATTGTCACCTTCTTCGACTTGAATTTGGTCATAAAGATACTAAAAAAGCTCTTTAAAGTCCACATCTCATGTGTATTCATGATTGCCAAAAATTAGAGGAATACACAAAACAAAGAAAAAATAAAAAAACATTTTTTTCTTTCAATCAATTTGAGCTACGTTTAGATCTACATATGTTATAAATTGCAATGTTTCCTTTGCAAAATTTGTTGAAATTTCTAGTATATGTCATGTGCCATCCTTTCATGAAGGGAATCCTCCTATAAACCTCCTCAATTGTTCATAAATCATGCCAAATAAAACGAGATGATGAGTCATGCCTCCAAATGTGCAAACTTTCCTTAAGGAATGTGACAAGTATTATTAAATATAATAATGTATGAAAATATGTATAATCCCTACCCAAAGGTAAGAATTTCAACACAACACACTCCTCTTAGCTTAGGAACTAATCATAAATCAAGGACATATGCTTTCAAAGTCACGTTCGTGATATCATACCGAAGATGCACCTCTTGGACAAGATCATCAAAGCCACTATTCTTTATGGTTTAAATGTTGGAGGACCACATTTTCTTCTCGTGAAGGACACACCTGCCCTGATGATAGAAGAAGGTTGAACTGATGTTGAGAACATTGTTGGGGTTTTTAGGGAGAAACACTCTTTTGAGCAAGGAGCTATGATTCAGAAGGATTCTGAGAAAGCAAGGAAGAGGAAAAGAAATCGTAGTGCTAAGAAGAAGAACATAGTCCTCCTTTATTTGGTGTTAGGAGTCGAAATCATCATTTAGAAGACTAAGGAAATCTCCCAAAAATTCCTTGTGGGGTGAGTAATAGGTTGAAAATTCAGGTACTTAACTACCATAACATGGGAGGACAAGGAAATATCACCTATTGTAAAATGTCCTCCGGATGTGTCTCTACTAGCTTGAGGTTGGATTCATTTGTGCTTCCATGATGTGGTTGATGCCCATAAGGTACAAAAGATGGTTTGGAAAATCGATTATTTACAGTTATTATTATACACTTACGGTGAAAATGTGAAGTTGGGTTACACTTTTTGCCCTTTTTTGAGAAGAAATTTTCATTTTTTTCAGTTCTTCAACTTTCTGTAAACTATAACAATTTTTCTGTGTAGAATTTCATTTTGTGATAAAAATAAAAGTTGTGAGAAATTTTGTTAGCTTTATATTAATTATTTTTTGGAATTTTTTTATGCAGATTTGATATGTCAACTTAGCGTTTCTTTGAGTGTGTGTTTCTTAACAATCAAAGAATTCATAAGAAGTCATGTTATGTGGCAACGTTGTATTCATTGAAAATTTGTGTTTTTGAAAAAAAAAATGTGTTACAACAATCTAGACAGAGTCTACTTTGGTTTCGTCATATTTACAAAGCCAATGGATGCATATCATAATTACTAGAATTTTTTGAACTGGTCCAATACGAAAAACTGCGTATTTTGGATATGTTTAGCGTCGCAAGAAATTTCTTAACATATAAGTTATAAACTAAAAATCTAAAAGCTACCCATTAGAGACGACGGACCAATGTAATGCCCCATAATTTTTTCAATTTTTTGTTACAATGTATTTTGGGAGATACAAAATTTTGATTTCACTGAATCACAATGACCCTCAAAAATTGTTTGCACCCATTTTATTAGAAAAATAATTAAAATTAGTAAACATTTATGAAATTCCATAAAAGTTATATTTCCTGAAAGTAGATTCAATTATGAAAATGCTTGTCTTTGTTACGACAGTTAATTAACAATATTTCATGGATTTTAATCAGTCCAAAGTTGCAGAATCATATTCAGAGCCTACTTTTTGCGTAATTGGTGATGTGTTAGTTCGGCCAAACTATGTTTTCCGCCGAAGGCTCGTTAAATCTAACATCTTAATAGTTCGGCCAAAATTTTAATCAAAAGTTTGGCCTAACTATTGTATAACTCTCCATCAGCCGGACAGTTTTTTGGAGCCATACTAAAACACATTTCGCAGCAATATAAATTTCCGTGAAATGATTCAAAATTTTCGCACATTTCGCACTCTATATTATTATTTACAATGAAGAAAATTTGTATACAAAATTGATTCATAAATTAAAAACATTCTTTATTTCATGAGGATAGGAGTTATTATTTATTGTTTGGGAGAGCTACATTTAAAACTGGATTTGTTCTTTTGAATGTTTTTGGAAATTATCATTTTGCATAATAGATGTAATTTCTAATCAAGCCATGGGTAAGGAATATTTATGGAACCTTCTTGTTTGATGAGTAATAATGTCCCAAATTTCATTTATTGAGCCTTGCAATTTTGATAATGCTAAAGGATTTAGGAAACACCCCCTTAGCCCTCCAATAATAAAAGAAAAAACTCATTAACCTTTGGTCACAAGTTCCACTATAACCAATTATAATTCATTGATGCTTGTTAGATTTTGGAGTGCACACTTAGAAATGAACAATTGATAATGGAGAGAGTATGAAACTTTATTTTTTAATGATGTTGTAGAAATGATGTAAAATATTTCATGTACATCATGTGATTTATAGTACCCTTCAAAAGGGATGGTGGTTAAGCCCAAAAAACATTGATTACATGTTAAACAATAAACATTGAAAGTGACACATGATGTCAATGCTAAAAAAAAAGTCATACAATAATTAACATGTTGTCATAAAAAAATTGAAATTCAAATGCATTATTAGAATATATGAGGATGATGGTAGGCTGGAACATATAGGGTTGTTGTTTGTCGACATTCGATTGAAGAAGATGATGATCATTTATGTGCAACAAAGGAATGGATCATTCACTTCAAAAATGGCTCTTTGGCAGACTAAATCCTCAGCACTGGCAAGGGAAAATATTAGTGTTGAGTTGCCATTATGATTTTTGCCTTGGTAGTGGAAAATTGCAATGAAACAACCTCTAGCTCCCTTACCATTAACCTTCTTTAATGTTGAAACAACCTAGACACTGAAAAAACCTAGACTCCGGTTAACGTTGTAAGTTGCAGCAACCTAGACTCAGGTTAATTCTGCAAGTTGCAACAACCTAGACTCAGGTCAATGTTCCAACAACCTAGCCCACCCTAGGCCTAGAATTTAGAGTTTATAAGTGTAACGTGACACTTCAGACCTCGGTTAGAGAGCATGGAAACTTGAAATGCATAGTGTAGTTTGGGCTCCAGAGTCTACAAGCTATCCTAGCCTTGCAATATCCAGATAGCCATGGTATTTTGGTGTTCTCATGTTTTGGTTTAGCTAGATTATCGAATGGATTCGAAGCTGAGTGAGGTGGATCTCTGAATGATTATAGAGTTGAATTTTTTTTTCCCTGATTTAGGGCCTAGTGACCCCTAATTCATACTATGGGTTGCGGTAAAGCCTGAGAGGTGGTGGTTTACTCTCCATTTCTGGATAGTAGGAATCCCGTGTTTGGGATTGCGGTAAAGCCATGATATTATGTCTTGATTTACACCCTAGTGACCCCTGATTTAGACTATGGGTTTCGGTAAATCCTGAGAGACTAAGAGACATGAAAATTACACATGGTATAGGTAGAGTGAATCCATTAATATCCATGCTTGTGTTGGCCTAGTGATCGGGTGTAGATCATGATAAATTATAGTTTATGATTGATGAGGGTGAGGTGGTTTAGCCTCGGGGTGCCTTGTTTGGTTTTTCAGTTTGAGTCCCATGAATATGGAACGGGGGTGACTAGCTAAAGTAGATTTGGCTTAGCTAATCTATGGTTGGGTGGAACATAGGAGTCCCATATCCAGTTCGTTTTATACTCATTAATGGGAAGCTCATTCCTTTGGTATTGGTATGAAAATGTACTCATTATTATGTGGATTTCATTTATGTTATATCCATGGTATTATTTTTGCTATTATGTTGGTTATAATCTTGTATTTTATTAGTGATGATGTATGGCTCTATCTATGTGTTTTCCTGTAAATGAATCTAAAATGTATCTATGGTCAAATAGATTGTATTGAAGAGTATTATTTAAGGGAGCAATGCTTCTTATCAATTCTGAGATAAGTATTAGACCCCTATGTTTAATTATGTTGTTTACACCTGTAGATGCAATGTTTGTGACATGTTTGACGAAATGCCTCTCATGGATAGGTGGGGTCAGATGAGTTGTTGATGATGTGATTGCTTCCATGTATTTTTTTTAATGTTATTTATCCTCTCATGAATTTACAGGAAGTTTTTAGCAGTGACCTGGTCTTAGGGGCTGAAAAAGTGTCACAAATCACAGAGCTGCAGGCACATAACTGTCATTTTTGGGCCTTAGACGCTAGTTGACAAGGAAATCCCACAAATAAGGGTACAAAACTGCTCCTTTTCCCTTACATGCCCATGGATAACCCTCAAATGGGTTAAAAATAAGTTCCCCTTGGGTTACCTCTTGGGGATGTCAATGATGCAGTGTAAGGTTTGTTTGTCATGTTTCTGTTGGGAAAAATACTGAGAGGGGGGGGGGGGGGGGGTGAATCAGTATTTAGAGCTGAATGAAAACTTTTTACTTTTTGTTTCTCTTAAAAAAATTCGCTACTTTACTGAACCCAACTCACGTATACACGCGGATATCCTTAAGAAAACTTGCGTATGTCCAGATATATTATTATGCATTTAATTCTTTACTTAGATCATTGCATCATTCATTCATCAGATGTTTAGTAAGCAATAAGCATGTGCAGTAATAACAGAATAAACCATCACACATAAGCAACACACATGAACACCAGTATTTAACGTGGAAACCCAATTTGGGAGAAAAACAACTACTGCTGTCCTCTCTGTCTTCAATATTTATTATAAATAAAACTTCTTACAATTTTGTACTGGCGCAGACTCATACCAGCACGCAGGCACCCACCTGCAGAAGGCTGCAACCTTCCCTCGTTCTCCAGCCACTACTTGAAGGGAGCTCCAACCCCTTGATCTCGTTTACCAGCTTCTCCTGGAAAGGAGCTACTAACCCCTGCTCTCGTTTACCAGCCTCTCTTGGAAGGGAGCTACTACCCCCCGCGCTCGTTTACCAGCCTCTCCTGCAAGGGAGCTACTACCCCCTGCTCTCATTTACCGGCCTCTCTTGGAAGGGAGCTACTACCCCCTGCTCTCGTTTACCAGCCTCTCCTAGAAGGGAGCTACTACCCCCTGCTCTCGTTTACCAGCTACCATTGGAAGGGAGCTACAACCCCCTTACTGAAGGCTTCGACCCTCAGCACCACTGCGGACCACGTTTCATCAAATTTTCATACTGGATCCAATAGCTTCCACACAACACAACTTGTAGGCATGTTTTCATCATATATTCAGACTGGACCCACTCCACACATTTAAGCTCAACATACATCAAACTAAAACTTATAACCCCATCAATTCATTCATTGAATCATCAACCAATCAACCAACAACTGATCTTTGATCATAATCAATCAGCATCATAATCAATGTTAAACATCATCAACACAATCCTTCACAAATATCAACAATCATAAGCTTTGCCCAGTACTTCATTCAGAACAGTGAGACCATTGTAACCAGAAAATCAGAAATAACCCAGACTTCAAAACAAATATGTAGATATAAACTCAACTCTGAACATTCATCAATTCAAATAGCATATGCTACTTTTATTCACTGAAGCTGCATGTATACGCACTTTCCTGCACACCAACCTGCATATGCCTCTGTGCATACTATTTTTCATAACATGAAATGCATATGCCACTTCTCTTCACTGAAGCTGCATGTATACGTGCTTTTATTTGTATCAACCTGTGTATACTTCTAAGAATACTGATTTTCAGAATGTGATCAATCTCAAATCCAAATCCGAGGCTTTCATTCAGACACCTTCTCAGAAATGCATAAATTTTAGACAGTCAGTCAGGTTTAACCATGTTTTCTCACTCATTGATTAGATTTGTACATAATCATCTTAGTAGCATATTCAATATTCAAACAACCTAGATCTGTATGAAGACATCATTGACAGATAACAGTAAAACAACAAAATAGATCAGAGATTTCCTTTTGCACATTTCAGCAAAACCTACATTCCATACGCGCTTTTACTTCACTGAACCCGTGTATATACGCGCTTTCATAGAGACAAACCTGCGTATATATCTGCAACTATTTCAGGACTGACCTTAGATTCCATACGCTCTTTTTCTAAAACTAACCCGTGTATATACGCGCTTTCACTGCGACAAACCTACGTATAGATCTGCAAACATTGCAGGGTTGTGCAAATCTTTAGACCAGATAAACAACTCAGATCTTAATCTATACTTCAACAAAGATTCGCCATATCACAGATCTAAACATTCCATAAACAGATCTAGAAAATACATATTCATTTCAGATCTAGAGATCCCTCTTCATCATTTTCTTCATACGTGCATTATTAGTCGGACCAGATATTCACACTCTTGCACTATGATATTCTTCTCCTTATATAGATTTAGCCTTTGTCAATACCATGAGTCAGAACCACTCAACTGCTGATGGTATTCTTGGACGGGATCAAATAGATAATCCAGCGCTCAATATAGTGAGCCAATACCATGGTAATGCCCTTAGGTATCATATTTTTTAGAGCGCAAAAGGAATTCATGACTTGGAGCATTCGTATCCGCGTGTATACGCAATTTCTCTTCAAACTAGCTGTGTATATACTAGTCCTGAATGTATACGCGGGTTTCCTTCACAAAAGTAGTGTATACATTGAATCCATACGCGGGTTGCCTTCATAAAAGTAGCGTATAAATTGTGACATATTATATTTATCATTTCTCTGGCACTTACTGAAATTCCTTTTTCTGCTGCTTCTGAACTGATCTGTAGATACATCATTTTTACATCTTTAACAAATAGGTTGCTATCAAAACACAACTCATCAATAGGTTTCCATCAAGGACAACTTCATCAAGTATGTTGCCATCAAGGACAACACATTGCATCATATTTCCAATAGTTTCCATCGGTTCAACTTCCTCAAAGTCATATAGGAGGTATAATATCATATTATTAGCCTCTCATTACATGTTTACCCCGATTGGGAGGGTACTTGGGGAGATGTGGGAAGAGGGTGTTACATTGTTTTAGTGAGGGCCCCATGGACTTGCAACGAGAGCGTTGGGTGAGGGCAGAAAAGGGTTGTAACACCACCTATTCTATCCTTGTCTTCTAATCATCGTGTACATGTCAAATAGGTTGGTGAGTCTGAAATTAATTAAGGCTGGCATGCCTATATGTCTATCTAAATGTTAGGCCAGTGGGACGAGTTATGAATATGGCTAAGGTTGGTGTGCCTATGTAATGGGTTTAAGTACCGTGATTATTAGGTTGGTGCGTTGAGAGTTGCTTCTAAGGAAATACACCATGTGTATGTGTGTTTATGTGTTGGCTTTAGTGTGCCCACGTGTATGTTTTTTTTATGCTACGTGGCTAGAAAGCCCAATGCAGTAAACATGTTGAATCTATGTATATTAATAAACCCATAATGGCTACAAGTAGACATAAACAAAAGAGTATGGGGGCCCATGAATCCATGACTAGAAAATGCAGGGAATTCAGATGGATTATTTAATAATTAGCTATGAATAGTTATGGGACAGTCAATGAGCCTATGCAAGCGTTTTGGGGTTGATTGGAGATTTTTACTCAGTGAGCCTTGTGCTTGGACTTTGGAGGTTAAAACAGTTATGGAGACCAGTTGGCGAGCCATGGAAGGTGGACATCAGAAAGGGATCGTCCCGAAGAATGGCATGCCACTTGGGTTTTGGAACTGACCAACGAGCCAAACTAGTTATGGACTGGAGGGTGCTTGGAGTCATAGAGCAACATGACTATTGGGTTTGCACTATAATAACCCCATTCATCTTGCAAAGTATATTTATGGTCTAGGTTTCCTTCGGCTTGAGTGTCTCAAAATGACCGTGGCCATATTGCGAAGTATGTGAATATTGTCTCCATCAAGATGCAATCATATATATAATGTAACCCTTGCAACTATGCACTTCCTGCCTATAAAATAGTAGTAATATCATTTATGATTTTTCCATGCTAACAACTGAGTGACTGATAAAATGTATTACTGGTGAGAGTTCCTTAGGAAGCAAGTCCAACTTTAGCCGAGTCTTCCTCATACTCTTTGTTTATGGTAAGTTCAATTTCAAGCTAGTCATGATTGACTACATTAATTGAAATCATGCTAGAAATTTGTCACATCAATGATAAATGTTTCAAACAGTTCTGGTGTGACGTCAAATATACTGTCCACATCCAAAAAAAACATGAGTAATGCAGATTTGATCAAGCCTCTCAATGCATATAGCTCATTCACCTTTTACCTCAATGACAATTATTCCAACAACTAGAAGGACACAAGAATGAAGTTGTTGGGTGTGGAGCCTGATTATTTTCTTTATTTTGTATCACAACGTTGGACCCTTGTTATTAATGGGGTAGCAATGCTGCCCATAATTAAACGTTGCCTGGGGCGTCCAGGGGGGGCAGCGGGAAGCTAAAAACATATGTAACATTTCCTCGTAAATGTATTGTAATTTCTACTGAATCTAAGCCGTTCATTAGGCAGATGATATGATGGTAGAAGTTATGTTTAATTTAGGGTTTTTTCCCTATAAGGCAATCCCTCATATTTTTTGAGGGTGTTGTATTGCAGCTGTGTATTGTATGTGTATTATCAGAGCGAGAAACAGATAGGGAGACTGTGAGAGAGAATAAAAGATATTATAGCAGATCTGTTGTAGGTTGTGTCTCTTCATTTTGCTGGATAATATAAAGGAAGGACTGGTTGTTTGGAGTGCACGATGCCCAAATTTGGTGAACCACATTTATTCGTGTCTCTTTGGTTTTATGTGTATTCTGTGTTTGTGTTTTCCGCAAATTTTATGTGTTGCATTTCTCTATAATATATAATTTTCTAACATAAATGACATTGTATGGTGAAGTAAATCTAGTTTGTGGTGTATTTACTTCTGGCCAAAATGAAAGCATATTTCATACAACAACAATTCAATGCAAAAAAATTTAATGCATGTTATATCAATGCTTCACTTGAATTTCATAGTAATGTTCCACATTTGAATGGACTTCCCAAAATATTGCATTATGTTTATATAATGGTTCATGCATCTCCAGTAAAAACTAAAAGCTAGATGCCAAAGTCGTTTTTCACATGTTACTTATGAATGCATAGATAATATTTGGTGTACTTCATATATTCTCATCGCAATATTGAATTTTGAATCTAACTCTTCAATGGTCCATGAATTGAGTTTTAACTCGTTGAGGTACTATGTTATGAGCTTAAAAACCCCTCACCTTTTTGAGCTTTTCAGTTATAATTAAAAATAATTATCTATATACCCTTAAAATAAAATAATTTAGGTGGGTGTTATGGAGTGTGTAGATATGAGTGACATATATCTCCCTGCAAGGATATTCACTGTGCAAACACGTTCATCACACTTACATGTGCTATGCCTTTAACCCATTGTTGGGTCCCAAATGAGTTTAAACCCTAATAGACTTGTTGTGGGTTATTTTTTCGATGTCTGATCCCTTGGTTAAGATTCATCTTCACCCCTAAACTAGCATGAGGTTTATATGTGGGCTTTCCTCCTAAAATATCTCAACCGTTGGCATCATATCATATGGTCAATAAATCATATTACACTAAATATTGTATGATTGTTACACCCTCCCTTCCAACCCGATGTCATCCTAGCCATTGATATTTCACATATGTACTATAGTCGCACTAAAAAATGTACATGATATAACCATGTGCCTTCATGGGATGAGTGGGTCCCCCTCTCCTCAGTTGGTGATTTTTCCAATGGCCGATTAACACCTTTTTGTGAAATTTAATTATCCTCGCAATCACCAATTTAACCTTAATGTCGCCAACCTTTCGCCATCCACTCTTTCGACCCTTATTTCGGCATGTCATCCATGAACCCACATCCATGGCTGGTGTAGAAATTATACATGATGCATGTATATTACTGGACTCCCCTGATCTAAAAAATTAACTTAAGTTAAATACATAATCCTTCGACTTAATTCTTTGTGGAAATTAAATCGCCAATTGCAAAACACATATGAAGCAAAATCAATCGCACATAAACATAGTTGTTTAATGGGAAAGCTTGAAGCTAAAAAACCCAACTATCATATATTATGTATAACAATGGATCATGTAATAATCTCTTACAAATATTTTTACATCAAGCTCTTAGTTTAATCAACAATCATTACACACTGTCATGCAGAAATTTGCATATCTATGCACCGATTTCTTGCCTCCCGACAGTCAGCCTCCACTGCGTAATCCCTGCTGAAGAAGAGCCCTAAATGAATTTGAATTGGCCTTGCCTTGAATGTGCAATCCTCACTGGAATATCCAATGTGTGTTAGATGCATTGAATGCATCACTATAGTCACAATATATAGTCGATCTCACCCTTTCACCTATATCTCCAGTGGGTTTCCACTGGAACTAACATGAAAGTAGTTAATTGTTGTATTTTCTCAGTTGCAAGTGAGTCTCTAGTTGTGAATTAATTAAATAATTAATTCACTAAACTCTCATGAGTGTATCTTCAGTTAGAACTACACAGAACTAGCACAACTGAGTTTAACTCACTTAACTGAGTTAAACTAAATAATAGCTCACATAACTACTCTTCCAACTTTGTCACAACTTGCCACTATCATTTACAACTCAGTCCTCCATGCATGAGTCACCAACCACCCTAGGAATTGCATAATTCCTTCAGCCCACTGATTTTCCAAATATGTTCACGGAAATAAAGTGCTCCAAGTGAATAAGTTGATATTTTTTTTAAGATTATTATTAAGGGCTAATAATAATCAACATGCATCTATTTTTAGATTGGCGATCTATAAATAGACTTCGCCCAATATTCTAAAAATAGAATCTCATCTATTTTTCCAACTTGATCAACCATCTACAAATAGCATCTTGAAACTTATACAATATTATCACCATGTCTAAAAATAGACATACACCTAAAAATAGCCTATGGGCCCACTTAGTGAAGGTGCTTAATTTTCACTAAGCTCATCATCTTGTTGAATCTCAACACTTCCTCTCAACAAGAAAGGGATTATCCTTCACCCCGATCCTACCTCTATGGTATTTGAATTTTCTCCTCGTGAGCACCTTCATTAGAATATCTGCATCTTGATCTTCTGTAGGAATGTAATGAAGCAACATGATCTTCCACTGCACACAATCTATGATCTGATGATACTAGATATCTATATGCTTATATCTATCATGAAACATATGATTAATGGAGAGTTTAATGCAACTATGATTATCACAATGTATCACTGTAGGATCTAAATGAGAACCGAACAAGCCAACCATGATCTTCTTCATCTAGATAGCCTCACATGTGGCTTGACTTGTTGCCATGTATTCTGCTTCCACTGAACTGAGTGCCATAGATATTTGTTTCCTATTGTACCAATAAATTGTTGTAGATACGATACTGAAAACCCCTCCTGATGTGCTCTTTCTGTCTGTTGGGGTGCCTTCCCAATCTGCATCCGTCAAGTCATGCAACTTTACCTCATCCTTCTGTATGTACCATAAGCCATACTCACATGTGCCCCTGAGATATCTCAAGACATGCTTACATGCCTTCCAAATGAGCTTGGTAGGCTTAACCATCACTTGACTAAGTTGTTTCACTACATACCATATGTCTGGTATTGTATTAACTAAATATATGAGTAAACCCACCAACTTTCAATAAATAGTAGCATCCACTACCTCTGCCAATGTAGCATCCTCTTTCCTCCAATTTCCTGGAAGAGTAGTATTCATGGGCTTGCAGTCCTACATGTGAAACTTACCAAGTATATCTTGAGCATACTTGCCTTGAGACACAAATAGTTCACCTTCTCAATGCCATATTTCCAATCCAAGGAAATAATGGAGGAGGCCCAAATCCTTCATCTCAAACTCCTTTGCAAGATATTCGTTGCATGAGTGTATCAACTGCTCATCACCCGTTAGTATTAAATAATCAACATAAATAAAAATGATTAAAAGCTTACCCTCCACCACAATTTGGTATAGGTTTTTCATCTTCCTCACTCCCGGTGAAGCCAAGTCCACTGAAATAGTTGTTGATCTGTGTGTACCAAGCACAGGGTGATTTCCTCAGCCCATATATCGCTCTTTTGAGTCTTAACACATGCGAATCGCTACTGAAGATATAAAATAATCCAGGCCTCTCAATGTACACTTCTTCCTCAATGATCTCTTTAAGGAACATAGTCTTAACATCCATCTGATGAATGGGCCAACCCATCTATGCTGAGAGAGAAAGGATGTTCCTTATGGAAGAATATCGTGTGACGGGTGCAAAGGTTTCTTCATAATCAATACCCTAGATCTGTGTGAAGCCCCAGGCAAAAAATATTGCCTTATACTTCTCGACGCTCCCATCAGTAGCTTGCTTTACCTTGTAGATCCATCTTGAACCTACCACTGATTTACCAACCGACCTTGGAACAATCTCCCAAGAATTGTTTTTGAAAATGGATTCATAGTCCTCCACCATGGTATCTACCCATGTGGGCTCCTACGCTACTTCCTCAAAGGAAGATGGCTCTATCATGATACACTTGCTCATGAGAGCCATGTATCTAGTGAATTGGGTCAGGTGATTGTCTCTGTCTGCGCTGTGATGTAGGGACTCCTACATTCAGTGTCACATCAAGCTTCAACCTCTCAGCTTCTGTGGTATGCTTTCTGCCTGTTCTGATGTTTGGTTCTGCGTGAGTGGACTCCTCCACTCCATGATCCTCCTCCTATGGCTGATCCACATATTGAGGCTAATCTTTGGGAACAAGAAGTTCCTCCTTTGCATGCAAGTGTAGCTCCCTTTGAAGCAACAACTTCATGGCTTTCTCCTCATTGAATTTTAAATCCCGTTGCACCACAATCATCCTACTATTTGGAAAATACACATGATAATTATGGGGTGTTTCTATGTACCCCACAAATATCCCAGCTTCTGCACTCAGTTCCATCTTCTTCATGGCATCCTTTGTCACATGAATGTAAACATATGAAAAAAAAATCTTGAAATGAGAAATATCAGGCTTCTTACCAGTAAAAGCTTTTTCAGGTGTACTGATGCCAAGTACTCTTTGAGGACAACGATTTTGTACATAAACCGCAGTGTTGCATGCTTCCGCCCACAAGTGCATTGGTAGGCCCTGATCATGCATCATAGCTCATGCAACACCCATGATCATTATTTTCTTCCTCTCTATGACCCCATTCTGTTGTGGGTTATGAGGTTCTATGATTTCTCTTCTAATTCCTTCTTTGGTATAGAAGTCTTTGAATTCGTTTGAGATATATTCACCACCATTATCGCTCTGCAGAGCCTTCACTTGCTTCCCCAACTCCTTCTCTACAAACTCTTTAAACTCACAGAACTTTGAGAATGTTTCACTCTTATTATACATGAAGAAGATCCAGCATATACGAGAATAGTCATCAAAAAATATAACATAATACTTGTGATTTTTTGTTGAAGCAGCTGAGAAAGGTCCACACACGTCTATGTGAGTTCTCTCTAGGATCATCGAAGCACGATTCTCCTTCTCATGAAAGGTGGTATTCACAAAATTATCCATAATACATCCCTTGCACTGATCTGACTACGTGAGAGTACCCTTGAAAATTCTAGTAGAAATATGTAGCAAAATATTCTAGGTGCCATGGTGAACATGGGCCAATCTTCTGTGCCATAATTCGCCCTCATCCCAAGTCACCACTTCTTCTGCTTTGCCCATCATTGTAGCATAGTCATATGCATCCAGCTTGTAGATATTCTTACCTTGAATCACTATCCTCTTGGTTTGACCCATTGTTTTATGTCATAGGAAATATTTTCCCTCGCTGAAAACAACGTCATAACCTCTATCCTCCAACATCGCGACCGAGACCAAGTTCTTCTTCAACCTAGAACATGCATAACATCTTTCAATAGAAATGGTTTACCTGACACCCTCTCAAAGGTAATGGTTCCAATGTTGGCTGCACTGTATCTACCATTGTCGCGCATCTCTATATGCATTTGGAAATATTTCTCCTCCAAGTCACTAAACAACTCCTTTTCTCCCATCATGTGGAAGGAAGCACCAATATCAAGATACCAAACCAATCCCATTGCACTTTAAACCAATCATCCGATCAAAGAGAAATCAAGTTCAAATTCTGAGGCAAGGGCCTCACTAGTTGCAGCTCTAGTAGCCTTCTTGTTCTTCTTTTTCTGTGGGCAGTCAGCGGCGAGAAGCCCATGTTTGTGATAGCGAAAACGCTTCACTTTGGACAAATCTAGCTTCTTGCCTTTAGCCTCAGATTTTGGATGGGATTTATTCCCCTTTTCTTTCCTTGATTTGGTAGCCAATGCGTAATTATATTCATCATCATTCTTCAATGAAGAGCCATCCTCGGTACTTCGCCTTATCTCATCTTGCACTAGATCCGACAAAAGTCGCTCCCAATCTGGCAGTTTCTCCCATCCATTGAAAAAGTACTGATAACTGTGCCAACTCTTCGGTAGCCCAAGGAGAGCCAAGCTCACCAAGTCATCATCCATAACCATGATTCCCACAGTCCCTAGCTCATCCCTACATTGGAAAAACTTCGTGAGATATTTTGGAATACTATCGCCCTTCTCCATTTTGATTTTTCTGAGCTTATCTTTCAGCGCCATCTTCCTATGGTCATTGTTGCTTTGGAAAAGATCTGTCAAAGCATTCCACATTGCAAATGGAGTGGCTTTCCCATGAATTCTTGACACAATATGTTCATTCCCACCTTCCAACAGAATTCTTCTTGTCTTTGCTATTTTCTTTTGCCATGCATCAAGTAATGCAACATTGCTAGAAGTAGGCTTAGGAACATCGCTATCAATGAACTCCTTCAGACAATTATCTTCAAGCACCACCTCCATCCTATCCTTCTAGGCTATGTATTTCGAGCTACCCTCAACAGCATACTCCAACCGCAACCCATTGAAAGCCATTTCAATGAATACTCAACTGTCGCACCAAGAAATTCCTACAACAAATTCGAATTGTCCACTAGCACAAAACTCAACACCTATTCAAGATTGCAATCTCTAGTGATTGACACCTATCTGATACCATGTAGAAATTATGCAATATGCATGTATATTACTAGACTCCCCTAATATAAAAAATTAAATTATGTTAAATACAAAATCCTTCCACTTAATTCTTTACGAAAATTAAATCGCCAATTGCAAAACACATATGAAGCAAAATCAATCGTACATAAACATGGTTTTTTAATGGGAAATATTGAATCTAAAAACCCAAACTATCATATATTATGTATATCAATGTATCATGCAATAATCTCATACAAATATTAGTAAATCAAGCTCTCAGTACAATAAAAAATCATTACACATTGTCATGCAGAAATTTTCATATCTATGCACCAATTTCTTGCCTGCTGACAACCTACCTCCACTGCGCAATCCCTGCTAAAGAAGACCCCTGAATGAATTCGAATTGGCCTTTCCTTGACTGAAAAATCCTCATTGGCATTTCCAATGTGTGTTAGATGCATTAAACTCATCACTATAGTCACAACAGATAGTCCATCTAACCCTTTCAACTATCTCTCCACTGGGTCTCCACTAGAACTGACATGCAAGTAGTTAACTATTGTATTTGTTCAGATGCAATTGAGTCTCTAGTTTTGAATTAATTAAATAATCAATTCACTAAACTCTCACTAGTGTATCTTTAGTTAGAACTAGATACAACTAGCACAACTGAGTTTAACTCACTTAATTGAGTTAAACTAAATAATAGCTAACATAACTACTCTTCCAACTCTGTCACAACTTGCCGCTATTAGTTGTAACTATGTCCTCCATACATGAGTCACCAACCACCGTAGGAATTGTGTAATTCCTTCAGCCCACTGATTTTCCAAATTTGTTCACTGAAATAATGTGCTCCAAGAGAATAAGTTGATATTTATTGTTGGATTATTATTAAGGGCTAATAATAATCGACATGCATCTATTTTTAGATTAGAGATCTATAAATAGACTTCGCCCAATCTTCTAAAAATAGAATCTCATCTACTTTTCCAACTTGATCAACCATATACAAATAACATCCTGTAACTTATAGAACATGATCACCATGTCTAAAAATAGACATACATCTAAAAATAGCCTGCGGGCCCCACTTAGTGAAGGTTCTTAATTTTCACTAAGCTCATCATCTTGTTGAATCTCAATAGGTGGGAGAAAACGTTAAGAAAGTCTCATGCTGAAGGACTTGCCTCCTTCATTCGGTAATTCATCCTATCTCTCCTTCTTATCGGTTCGGTAATTTAATCACATGAAGATATAATGTCTGAGTATATTGGGAAAGAAGCTCTGGTTGATGAGATGGTTGAGGTTAAAGACACAAAAGTGTGCCTCACAGATGTCCTTACCCTCAAGAGGACACTTACCCTCTCTACTGTTGTGTTTGACAATGACATGTGTTTATTGAAATATGGGATTTTGCATGCAACTTTCCCTCCTGTCCACTTTGAGCCTACCTCAATTCTATTATTGGCCGAGCAATATGAGCTTGAACATACATTTCCTTCTCCGATCTCTAGGATGAAATGGAAACCAAACTGAAAGCTATAAAACCCCAAGAAGAGTTTTGCATCCCCTCACAAATGGCCTCGAGCCCTGGGTTGGCCGAAACTAGAGGTCCCGAACAATGCACAATTGAAGTATGGGTTAGAGCCTCTTAATCTCTAAATGACTTCCCTATCAAATTATTAACTTTTCTTTCTAAAGACATGGTAGGCCTAAAAACAAAGGCATGGTGACCTTTTGATCTAACTTCAAAATTCGAATGCATAAAATCCTTGCGCTAGCTCAAATTTGTTGAAAACCCCCTCCTCCAATGCATAATCCACCAACTCCTACTCCCTAACGTGGGTCTGATAGTAAGAAACCAACATCTCATCTGAAAAAAAAATATTTGATGAGTAGTTATGTGTCTTGAAAGAGTTTATCACGATGAAAATATGTGTACCTAAAACATATACATCATGTGAATCAGGCAAAATTTTAGGGGCTAATATTCACAGGTGGGCTAATTCTCCATGGTTTTTCAAAAGAAAAGATTTGCCAATTTCCATTTTTTTTTGTAAAATGATTCACCCAAATTTTATAGTACACCATCATTTTACCTTAAAAATCTCCAAAATATTATATTGACTAATATAAAATCATTGGAAATATAAATATTTCTACAAAATTATCACCAAAAATTTTACAATTTGCATACTACTGACTAGTAAGATTCGCCAAGGTTTCTAAAATTTAATATTAACTTCCATCCGTAAAATTTTCCTTGATGTGAATACAAATCTCATGGCTATCAATATTTAATTTTATTTTTCATTTTGAAAAGGATATCGGAGCCCAACATTATCAAGATCCCATTCAATGTTCATCAAAACTATGCCTCGCTCTAGTCAGAAACTCCACATCCCTTTCATCACCTGCAATGTTTCTATGGGCCTATAGGCTTTCTCCATAATTGTCAAATTCCTCTCCCATAGTAGATATGTTCTGATGTCCTCTTTAACATATATATATATATATATATATATATATATATATATAACTATAATTAATAATTAAACTAATCTAGATCCATCTTAACTTTGGATTTACCAAGTGTGAAGACGGATGAATCAAATCTTTCTTAAAATGAAATCATGAAAAAATAAAAAAATTGAGAAAACAAAATAGATTTTAAGTTCAACTATTCTTTTTGAAAAATATTAAAATGTTTATAACCTTAAATAACCTACAAAAAAAAATTAAAATATTTACTATATTGTAATAATATTTTTTTTCACATTATAAAAAAATTTTTGGTCATTTAATTCACAAAAAATAATATGATTGTAAATAGAATTTTTAAAATGACAATACATTACCTTATTAATGTCTATTTTCAAAGAAAATCATTTTCGTAATGTAAATTCATTGATTTTATGATTTAAAAATGTAGTATAAGAATAACATTCCTTCCATTCTTTATAAATACATAATATGATTAAAAATAAAGAGTAAATAATCTCCTACAAATAATTTGAATAATAAGATATCTCTTAGAATATTATTTAGAATAATGTTATTTTTCACATTATAATAAAAGTCCTAAAGGTTTGTTCACATTATATTCAAATTACATTTTTATTTAAAATTTCATTTTCCCATGGTATGGCCAAAAGGATTGGCACAAATTTAATTTTCCCAAATTATGGAGAAAGAGAATTGGCAGGGTATGGCCAAAGAGAATTGATAGGGTATGGCCAAGAAATATTGGCAGATGAATAATCCGATAACATTGGATTAACAACAAAATAGAGTTCCCACTCAATAAAAATAGAATTACTGTAAATTGTAAATCGACCTTAGGATTTTCTGTTCCAAACTAGCGATGAAAAGATGAGTATATCCAGTAGCGAGCCGCATCCCTGCTGGGTTGTAAGAAATAGGCAGAATGAATGAAATTATGTTTCTTGTCGCTTTCTCCCTTGAGTTGAGTCAGTAGAAGTAGTTGATGTTGGTGCGCAAAAAGAAACGGTTGTTGTTGGAACAGACTCTGAATCACACTCCTCCCACAGGTATGCTAGGTATGCTGACAATACGAGAAGTAACATGGAAGGAGAAAGAAACACTATTTGTGCCAAGGGTGTCAGTGATGTAAAATAACAAATAAAAATTGGCAGGCTATGGCCAAGGACGATTGGTTGGAAAACCAATTTTATAGAACACTTAAAATTTTACAGAATAGAGGGTTTGCTATGGAATTCCTCAGCCAACTAGAGAAAATGCAGTTGTAAATGCGGTTGTCTAAAGGACAACGTGACCACATATCGAGTTCCAAAGGTATAAAATGATAAATCAACCCATTCTTGAAACTTTGCAGAGGATGGAGTCTCAAAAACGCAGGATAGCCTTGTGAATGATAAATATTATACTCACAAATAATAAAGTCAAGGATTTGGAAATACTGGGATATATTATTTATTTAGTGCTCGAATGGATTCCAGTTCAAAGAAGGGACTCCCTCACATAAACTAAGATGAAAAAATAGCATTTGGATGGATCCACAACAACTAGTGAGACATAGAATTTATCAAAGAAAATATGAATGTGAAGAGGAGGAGAGTGTGGGCTGTTGTGAATGTTTTAACCAGTCGTACATACCAGAAGGAACAACTGATAAGTGAAGGACTGTAGAAGACAATGTAACAGGTGCAAAGAAATAAATTTTCTCCAAAATTGTCAATATAGTCAGGGCAACTACTCCACAGCAACCAAGATGACCATTTACTGGAAATAAGGTATGACAACAAAAAGAGAAATGAATAAGAATGAGATTACAATTATATTGTTGATAATATTGATATTCAATGGCCATCATTTTTTACACATGCTTTAAAAAATAATAAAAAACACAAGGATGACACTCTGGTATAGCTCAAAAGTACTATAAAAATCACTATCACAACTCAATCTCACGGTTAAAAGAATTAAAAAATAACACACATATCCTACCAGAAACCCTGATAAGTGTACCAAGTACTTCCCATTGCTTTCATAGAGTATTAGAGTGAAGACACAAACCAAGGGGGGCAAGGTGAAGTTTCTACTAGGAGTGAGTAGTGAAATATATTACTCAAGTGTGCTTGTACGTTCACTTTATATTTCTTTTATCACTTTCATGGTTTTTCTTGACAATGGAGGTGTGATGAACTTTTCTGGCATTCACTGCTTTTAATGGCTGCATTTTTTAATGTTGGATAAGGGTTTCTGGCATCAAATTTACAGAACATCCAGTTTCGAAGTGTCAAGGAATGTTTGTGCTCTTTTTTAGTACACCTTACATGATTTTGGGTGTGGGAATAGTGTTTAAAACACCATCAAATATGTTATTCTTAGGTGGATTGCCTTCCTTACAGAGCCCTAAAGTGATTTGTACTTTGTCAAAAGCTTCATGGCCTAGTGAGATCCCTTCATGATTTGTGTTGCAACCACAAACATCATAGTTGAGGGAAGAAACTACCATTAAATCCCTCATCTTAAAGGGATTCTTTGGTATTGTCTAGTATTGTCTTCAACTATTCTACCAATCTTCCATGTTCCATTTTTAGGAACAATTTGACTTCTATCCTTCATTTGGTTAAAAATTTAGCATTGTTGATTGTAGTTTTTTAATATGCCACCTCGCAGAATCTACTTAGTCAAGGGTGTCCCAAAAAATATTAGAATAGTGAATTCCTTTCTTATCCCTGTTAGAGGACCTTGAGTTGTAAGGCTTATTATCTTTTTACATGATTGGCTTGCTCAATGAGGCATGAAGCTAGATGGCTAGGGGCTTTCTTGCTATAGTGTTTTTTATTAAATGGAACCATGACATATCCTTCTTTAACTGAGTAGGATCCTCTTGATGTGGGATTTCAACACAAGACATCTTATTCGCTTTAGAATTTAGTGAATCTAAATCATAGAGCCTCGTTGATTTCCTTTGCCTCATTAATTGAGAGTCGAGACATTTGTTATCCATGTTAAACGATATTTCCATTTGATCCAATAATCCTTTATTTTGCTTCACCCCAAATTGATCATAACCTTTCTGATTCTGTCTAGAGTTTGGATGCTTCCGAGAGGCTAGTGTCCAACTCATGCATACTCCAAAAACTCTACCTTTTCTCAATGTTCGACATCTTGGGAAATCCAACTATCTGTTAAAATTTATTTGATCATATTATTCCTTATTCTTTATAGTTTAGGGACATCATCATGTCATGAATCCCACAACGTGGACAGGTTCCCTATTCACCATGTACCTTTTTTCCTTATAATTTTGACACAAAGACATTTTTTTGTTAGAGATAAAGCACCAATATACTCTTAAATATGTAGATTTGTTTACCAGTCTTCTTACCCCTACTTCTCATTCCAATTTAGGCATAATGATTTATTTCCAACCTATCTAGTGCCAATTTTTCTTCTTTAATGCCTCTTGTCATGAGAAATTTTTATAACTTTATCCCTCTCCAAGAGGATTGATCTAGAGGTTAGAATATTGAACTTTTAGAAGATAGACATAGCTGATAACTATTAAATAAGGTTAATCTGTTTGCAAGAGAGAAACACATGGAGCTTTGTTTACCGGTCTTCTTAACCCTGCTTCTCATTACAATTTAGGCATAACTATTTGTTTCCAACCTATCATATGCCACTTTTTCTCCTTTGATTCGTATTGTCATGGGAAAGTTTTATTAACTTTATCCCTCTCCAAAATCACTAATCTCGGGGTTAGCAGATTGGAATTTTAGAAGATGGGGATAACTGATTACTATTGGATAAATTATGAAGGGTGGTACAATAATTGTATCAACCACATTGTATTATGAAATAACTCTTCAATCACCATCCAAATTCCAATATGAATGAAAAAAGGTTTCCCCATATGGATTAATTGACCATGTTTACCCATGACTCCATATGAGTCCTTTTTTGAGGGACATGATACTTTAATATTTCTCAAATTGCAGTTCCTAATATTACTTTTATTTGGAGGTAAAAGGTGGCTTTCATTATATTTTAGAGGTGATGATGCTCATTCCTAGAGCATTTTTATGGCAAGACTCAAGTCTAGCCATGTCAGATTGACTAAGAATATAGACAAACTCATATGGTCAAATAACCCCTATGGGGTTTATATTCCAAAAGCTAGATATATTGGTATTAGCTTATATGGGGAGAAGAGGAATCATGTTTGGTGGGGGAGGAGAGTTTCAATATTTAAATATCCCTCAAAGGCTTGAATTTTATGCAGTTTGCACTACAAAAAAATACTTCACTTGTTATAATCTGTGTATACAAACTTTCGATGAAAATCACATGTATTAAAATTTTGTCAACGTTTTGAACCAGCTAGTGTGGTTCACTTGTTATAATCTTCTGAGAAGGAATAGAGAAAGAATCGATAGGTGAAGTTTATGCAAGGTATGGGAAAATACCAATAAACATTTTGTCATGGACTGTAACTACACTATGCAAGCTTAGAGGGAGATTAAACATTTGACTAGGTTGAAAAAAGTATGAATTTGTGGCATAGTTGAAAATGGTGTAAGAGGTTGGTGCCATACCTCTTTAGTGAAGGGTTACAGACAACTTCCTTGAATCCTAGCTTGGGTATTTAGAAAGATAGGAATGTAAACTAATTTAAATATAGGAAGATTCTTCCTATTCAATTATGATTTTCCAATTTGATGTGGTCTTAATTATGTAAAATATTTTTCCTCAGATGACAATACCTAAGCCTCCTAGACGGATTTTTTTAGAAGTGGGTAAGGATGGTGCATGGGCGTACTTTGATGATGACCCTATTTCTATGGAATAGGGAGAAGTGTTTTGTATATTGAATCTCATATCATTAACTTTAGAGTTGGATTGGGGCATCAAACCAATTATCATGTTCAGCTAATGGCTCTAAAACTTATCAAAAATAAAAATAGGGTGTGGACTGGTTGTGGTCCACACAATGATGCTACAATTCTGGCTTCCCATTGCTATTATTTTATGGTGATGAATCCTTTGAAAACAACCTCACTGCACCATTAGGAGTAAATTCTTTACTATACAAATATCAATATAACAATCAATGAGAGCAGAGTAGAAAGACAAATAAATTACAATAAAAGAGATAACATATTTTTACAGGTTACTTACTGCAGCAAAGGATAAAATGCATAATGTAATAGAGACATACAAGATATTGGGACCAGAAGTAGCCAAGGAAGTAGCCAGATCATCCCTTAATAATACAACTTAAAAGTGTGTGCAGGATCGTAAACTTGTCCATTGTAAGCTACAATAAGCTCTAACAAATGGAGTGACCTTAAATAATATGGTAAGGTGCGAACTTGGGAAGCACTCCTTCGATATAGGTGATTCATCACTCACCATAAATTAAAACCAATTACAAGCTCAAAATGGAAAAGGTAGTTAAGGCTCTTTCTCCAATGACTCAACTATCTCTTGATACTCTCACACATATCAGTATTAGTAAGTTAACATACCCCCAATAGATTAGGGGGTATCCAATTCACCCCTTAACTTTCCAAAGACGTATCCAATTCACCCCTTAAGAATTCACCCTAAATTATTCCTATTTCAATGTGATTTTCCTATTCTATTTGGTCTCAATTTTGTAAAGGCGTTGTCCTCAGATCACAGTACCTAAGCCTTCTAGGAAAAATGTTGAAGAAGTGGGTAGGAATGGTGCATGGGCATATTTTTATGATGACCCTTAGTTCTATGGATTAGAGATAATGTTTTTATATAGTGAATCTCATAACATTAACTTTAGAGTTGGCGTGGGGCATCAAGCCAATTATCGTGTTCAGCTAATGGATCTAAAACTTATAAAAAATAAAAATAGGGCATGGACTGGCTGTGGTCCACATAGTGATGCTATAGTCCTAGCTTCTCATTTATATTAAATTTTATGGTGATGAATCCTTTGAAAAAACTTCACTGCCCCATTAGGAGTAAATTACTTACTATACAAATATTAATATAACAATGAATGAGAGCAGAGTAGAAAGACAAATAAATTAGAGTCAAAGAGATAACATATTGTTGCAGGTTAATTACTGCAGAAATGGATAAAATGCATAATGTAACATAGACATACAATATATTGAGGCCAAAAGTAGCCAAGTAAGTAGCCAATTCATACGTTAAGAATACACCATAAAAGTGTGCGCAAGATCGTAAACTTGTCCATTGTAAGTTACAACAAGCTCTAGCAAATGGATAGACCTTAAATAATGTTGTAAGGTGCCAAGTAGGGGAGCACTCCTTCGATCTAGGTGATTCATCGCTCATCATAAATGCAAACCAATTTTGAATTACAAGCTCAAAATGGCAAAGGCAACTAAGGCTCTTTCTCCAATGACTCAACTATCTCTCTATACTCTCACACATATCACTATTAGTGAGTTAACATACCCCCTATAGATCAGGGTGAGCTAGCGCATACTCTCCAAGGAAGTATCCAATTCACCCCTTAATAATTCACCCTAAAAATGTGTACAGGATGGTAAACTTGGACATTGTAAGTTACAACAAGCTCTAGAAAATGGAGTGACCTTAAATAATGTGCTAAGGTGCCAACTAGGCGAGCACTCCTTTGACTTAGGTGATTCATCACTCATCCTAAATGCAAACCAATTACAAGCTCAAAGTAGCAAAGGATGCTAAGGCTCTTTCTTTGATGACCCAACTATCTCTCTAGGAATAGGAAACAATGGTTAAGGGTGCAATAAATAAATTTAGGTTACTATAACTACCTCCACCAATAAATCCATCAACCATAAAATATAAAATAAAACAATTACATTTTTTAGGAAATGAAGCAACTTAGGATTGTGTGCCAAGTGGAATCCCCTTTAAAACATACCTCTTGACCATGGAAATGAGTTTCACCCTACAAAATGAGGTCCAACATATTTTAGGCCATAAAATACTTCTCTAGAATATATCCCTCCTTGTACAAATAAATTAGATGAAGGTGAAGACAAGCAATAATATGCTACTTTCCAGTTGTTTCTTTTCAAATCTACACTTAACTGTTTCTTAATTTGATGAGTATCACATTGAAGAAGGGTGTATACTAGCAAATGAAAATGGATTTCATTTTTTATTCTAGAATAGAAACATTGTTATTCCATATAGGCCTCAAAACCTTGCATCGGATCACCAGCTAAGGCTTCCCATCATATAGCAAAAATGCTGAGACTAGTGCAGAAAAGACCAACTCTCTAATAGTTCTTAGAGAAAACTAAGCACTGAATATATGAGAAATTACCAAGCACTGACTCATATATTCTCATATGAACAACTTGGTCATTTATCTAGAAAACTAAGTGATTCCTAATTTTCTCTGAACACTCTGCTCACACTGCCCACCCTCTTGATTGGATGATCCCTGCAGTGCCTTTGCATTAGCAAGCCTTCACTTCCGTAGATATTAATGGAGTAACATCATATGATTTGTAGTGAACCTTCCAAGTCATAGGTGGTGAGATCAGACACCATCTGCTCAAAGTGGAGTGGGACAATTGAATTCCAACAATGAATCTAGCAATTTTGAGTTTAGTGGGATGGCAGATTGGTGATAAAAATTCTATACTGGATGAGATATAATCTCTTATAGTTTCTAAAAATTTGGCATTCACTTCCATAGATGTTAATAGAGTACCATCATATGTTTTTTTGTAAACCTTCCAAGTCATAGGTGATGAGATCAAATACCATCTACTCAAAGTGAAGTGGGACAATTGAATTGCAACAATAAAACTAGCAGCTTTGAGTTTAGTTGGATGACACATTGGTTATAAACACGCAATATTGGATGAGACAGAAGCTCTTATAGTTTATGAAAATGTGGCCCTTGGCTCAAGCCTAAGACCCTGAGGTGGAAGATATTTCTGGAAATGGGAGACCAGTCACCTCCATTAAGAAGCTCTATACTTATCTATCATTGAGCCTTTGGTTAGTATATAAACGACTCGGGGAGTACTAGTCATCTCAGCTAAGATATTTTTTGTAACAGGAGATTGAAATGGCAGTGGTAGACTTCAACGCATTTATTGGATGCTTATGTGGATTCTGGTTTGAATTCTAAGCCAACAAACATTGTTTGTTATACAAGTATATGAGATTGAGTAATAGAATAAATGGAAGTTGGATGAAGAAAAGGCAACTAAGGTATTGGGCTAGAATGTTTTTCTTATTTGAGAATAATCAAATTATTGACTTGTAATCAAAACTTATGACAGAGATAAATGGTGGTTTTAATTGAAAAAACTATGTGAATAATAGTCGAAAAAATTATATAGCCAACAAGACTTTGTGATTCTTTCAACTAAGGATGCCCCAAACCAACAAAATTCATATATCAGTCCAATTATTAGTCCCAACTATGCCCAAAATATGGAGTCATGCTCAATTCATACATATTTTTTTGGTTATATCACAATTTGTATTTGTTGATGGCACACAAGATAAGTTACTAAAAACACCCCAGGAGGACCCCTGAGATATTGTTTTCCAAATCAAAAACAGATTTTGGTGTGCCACTACTTTAAAATGTTTAAAAAGTGTTTTGGTGACATTTTGGATTTCTAAATTTTTTTATCAATTTCTTCAAATGTGCAAGATTTATGTTCCATCCTGAAATGTTTTACAAAATCTTAAAACATTTCAGCAAAAAACAACAAATTTTTGGGTAGAAAACTAAGCTAAAAATTTAAAACACTTAGGAATCACTAAGCAAAAAACTCTCTAATAGTGCTTGGTCATTTCTACGTAGAGAAGACTAAGAATTGACTATATGAGTCAGTGCTTGTTAATTTAGTGCGGAAATGACCTCTAATGATTCCTTCTCTCACCAACTCTCTTTGGGTTCTATATCGATGAGATGGACTCCTTTCTTAGGAGCACATATAGGATGATGTTGATTTCCTTCTGCCCGATGTCTTGACCTCCTTGCTTTTAGTTTTCGACAACATGATCCTCTTAGCACCTCACCTAAGGGTTTATACAGAAAAATTGATGCCTTATTCAACTCTTGTGATCTTTGATAGTTGACATTTGAGCCTTTGGTTAGTATATGAACGACTTGGTGAGTACTAGTAATCTCTGGTAAGACAATTTATGCAACAAGTGATTTAAATGCTAGTGGTAGACTACAACATATTTATGGGATCCCTATGTGGATGCTAGTTTTAATTTAAGTCAAAAAACATTGTTTGTTATACAAGTAGATGAGAGTGAGTAATAGAAGCAATGGCAGTTGGATGAAGAAAAGGAAACTAAGGTATTGGACTAGAATGTTTTTCTTATTTGAGAATAATCATATGATTGAATTTCTATATAAAACTAATGACAAAGATAAATGGTGGTTGTGATTGAAAAATATATGCCAATAATAGTCGAGAAACTTATATAGCCAACAAGACTTTGTGATGCTTTCAATAAAGGATGCCACAAACCAAAAAAATTCATAGAGTAATTCAATTCTTAGTCCCAACTAGGCCCAAAATATGGACTCATGCTCAATTCATACATTTATTTTTGGTTATAGAAAATTGTGTCTTTGTTGATGGCATACAAGCTAAGTTACTAAAAACACCCCAAGAGGACCCTTGAAATGTTGTTTACCAAATCAGAAACAGATTCCGGTGTGTCACGATTTTGAAATGTTTACAAAGTTTTTGGGTGACATTTTGGCTTTCTGAAATGTTTTATCATTTTCTTGAAATACACAAGATTTATGTTCCATTCTGAAATGTTTTACAAATTCTAGAAAGATTTCAACAACAAACAACAACTTTTTGGCTAGAAAACTAAGAAAAAAAATTAAAACACTTAGGAATCACAAAGAAGAAAACTCTCTAATAGTGCATGCTCATTCCTGCTTAGAGAAAAATAAGCACCAATTATATGAGTAAGTGCTTGGTCATTTAGTGCAGAAATGAACTCTAATGATTCCTTCTCTCACTAACTCTCTTTGGGTTCTATATCGATGAGATGGACTCTTTTCTTAGGAGAACATATAGGATGGTGTTGATTGTCTTATACTCCATTTCTGGATATCCTTGCTTTTAGTTTTCAACAACATGATCCTCTTGGAACCTCGCCTAAGGGTTTTTAGAGACAAATTGATTCCTTATTCAACTCTTCTGATGTTGTATAGTTGACATTTGATCCTTTGGTTAGTATATGAATGACTTGGGGAGTACATGTCATCTCAGGTAAGATAGTTTCTGTAACAAGGGATTACAATTCCATTGGTAGAATACAACAACTTTATTGGATGCCTATGTGGACATTGGTTTGAATTCCAAGCCAACAAACATTGTTTGTTATACAAGTAGATGAGAGTGAGTAATATAAGAAATGTTGGATGGATGAAGAAAAGGGAACTAAGATATTGGAATAGAATGTTTTTCTTATTTGAGAATAATCATGTGATTGACATGCTTTAAAAATGGATTACATAGATAAATGGTTGTGATTGAAAAATCTATGCCAATAATAGTCTACAAAATTATATAGCCAACAAGACTTTCTGATGCTTTCAATAAAGGATGACCCAAACCAGCAAACTTAATAGATCAATCCAATTATTAGTCCCAAATATGTCCATAATATGGAGTCATGCTCAATTCATACATCTATTTCTGGTTATTGCTCAGTTTTTCGTTGTTGATGGCATACAAGCTAAGTTACTAAAAACACCTTAGGAGGACCCTTGAAATGTTTTTTTCCAAATCAGAAACGGATTCTGGTGTGTAACAACTTTGAAATGTTGAAAAAGTGTTTTGGTCACATTTTGGCTTTCAAAAATGTCTTATTGGTTTCTTGAAATGACCAAGATTTCTGTTCCATCCTGAAATGTTTTACAAATTCTGGGAACATTTCAACAACAAACAAATTTTTGGCTACAAAACTAAGCAAAAATTTAAGACAATTAGGAATCACTAAGTAGAAAACTCTCTAATAGTTATTTGTCATTTCTTCTTAGAAAAAACTAAGCACCGACTATATGACCCAGTGCTTGGCCATTTAGTTCAGAAATTACCTCTAATGTTTCCTTCTCTCACTAACTCTCTTTGGGTTCTATATCGATGAGATGGACTCCTTTTTTAAGAGCACATATAGGATGGTGTTGCTTGTCTTCTAGCCAATGTCTTGACCTCCTTGCTTTTAGTTTTCAGCAACAATATTCTCTTAGCACCTCACCTAAAGGGTTGTGGAGACAAATTGATGCCTTATTAAACTTTTGTGATGTTCGATAGTTGACATTTGAGCCTTTGGTTAGTATATAAATGACTTTGGGTGTACTATTCATCTCAGGTAAGATAGTTTCTATAACAAGGGAATGAAATGCCAGTGGTAGACTACATCACCTTTATTGGATGCCTATGTGGACACAGGTTTGAATTCCAAGCCAACAAACATTGTTTTTTATAGAAGTAGATGAAAGTGAGTTATAGAAGCAATGGAAATTGGATGAAGAAAAGGAAAATAAGGTATTGGACTAGAATGTTTTTCTTATTTTATAATATTCATATGATTAAATTTCTATAAAAACTAATGACGAAGATAAATGGTGGTTGCATAGAAAACATGAATATTTATTCCAAAACAAATTCTAGTAACGGATATGAAATGAGTCTAAAATGTATAAATTATTTATGGAGTTTTGAATTTAATAATATTCAATGCCATTATATCAAATAGAAAACCAAGGTGGACATTGAAATTATGCTCCATGGATAATTGTTGTTCATGAAAATCCTTGATAGTGCCTACTGCCATTGAATAAAATTCTATCACGACAACCATATTTGATGGAAAAATATTCAACCAAGAATGCATAGTTAGCAGCTCAACTACTTATGGAAATTTTGATGAAAAAAGATAACATTGTTATAAGTGATGGTTTGAAATCTTAAAATTGTATTTGCTACTGAAGACAAATTGTGAAGTTTTCTGAAAATTATGAAGTTGACCAAAACACTTTTGTAAAGCCAAAAATTTAAGCGTGATGGAGATAAGCAACACCTGTATATAGATTTTTTTCTGTGACACATTGAAAATTCAACATTGAAATCCATATATATAAATTGAAGGTTTCACAAAAGAAAGCCTTCTGGTATTTTTAGATTTTATTAGAGTTTGTAACTTTATTGTACAGGTTACAATGTGTCAACTGAATAAATAGTTACAAAAATAATGTTAAAAAATAATGAAATTAGTGGAGATAACTTAGGTTGATATATTACAAACAACACATCACTAAGTTTAAATAAATTTCATAGAAATTTTATAGCGTAAAATATTTTTGAACATTGTCCTAATTTATCAATACCATTCAATTAGAATGGAGTTTGTACTCATTTTTGTAGAAATTAAACACTATGGTTCTACTATCACAAGAAATTTCAATTAGTACACAATATTGGGAAGTTCTAGAAAATTTGGAAATGTCAATTAGAATGGGGTCTATACTTGTTTTAGCATAAATTAAATCTTGTGGTTCTACTATCTCAAGAAATCTCAAGTAGTACATGACCTTCGGAAGTTATAGAAGTGAACTCCAAAACTCTCAAAATGATATCATATTAATATGAGCACATTAATTTAGGGAACTTAGAAAAGGGTTCATGAAACAATTTAAAATTTAAAGTGATATTATATTAGAAACCATTAAGATTCAATGAATGAGCATTTAAATTAGTGAATAGTCATAATGCACACTTCTTTTGCAGGTCTCGTGGGGTAAAACTATGATTTTTATTGGAGGCCAGATGGAACCACCATCTGATAGAGTTGAAGGTGTGTATTTGGTTTACTCGAATATCATACCTTGAGTGCACAACTTGTCTCAAAGAATACATTTACACCCCTAAAACAGGGAATTTGATCCATTTTTATATGCAGATTGTCCTAATATCTTATTATTATTATCCATGAATATTTGTTATTTACTATCATATATACACATAAAGGAAGAGAAGGAAGAATATGTTGGCTAAGATGTCAAACAAATTTTCCATACTACCCAAAAATATTACGGAGTAATTAGAAGATGGAAGGTTGACCAAAGTAAGGTCTAGTGCAGAGGAATTGGAGGAAGAAGGGTTTTGGAAGATAAAATAGAGCAATCAAAAGATGGAAGGATCAACAGATCAAGGCCTAACGAGGATGAATTAGACACATTGATTTTTCTTATTAAAGCTTTGAAAATATGAGATTGCACTGTAGCTTGAGATATTAATGTATATCCTAGAGAGCTCAATTCGAATGTTGATTGACTAGATCCTTCCTTCCAGGGAAAAAAACAATATTATGTGATGGAAGAGAGTATAGTAAATTACTCAAGAACTTTGAAGTATGTTGTAACAAATTAAAATCTCATACAACAGTTTAGGGTGGGAGAACTTATGGAGAAAAGAATTTGAGAAGGGAAACAAAATATTCATACTGTTGTAGCAAGATTTTGCATAGCTCAATTGTGGAGGGTTTTTAAAGATAAACTCTAGCAGGGGACCAAAATTAGAGATTTCTAAGGCTTTTTCTAAGAGTAAGATATTTATCTTCTAACTACCTGTGCAAATCATGCAATTGTTGCAACTTGCATTATATCAGAGGACTTTGTATTCTAAATTATAAGCTGGATAAAAACAAACACAACTCACCTACATCATTTTCCAAAGATGTGAAATTGACATTCTCCAAAGCCATGACTTATAACACAAAGAAAATGGCATAATCACCAGCTCCAGAACTCCTACAGTCTGAAAAGCATATCTTCCATGGCAGTTCTAATTGAAAGTTTTCTCAAACATTGGGGCCCAAGACTGCAGAGTTTTGAAGACACCTATTAATATTTGCTGGCAAATTTACAAGAGGAGAACCTTCTTGTTTTTCTTGAAGATGACAAGGATTTTTTTGAACAAAGGAATATGACAACCCTACAACAAGAACAAAACAACCTCATGGTAGCAAAAAAGGAGCTCCTTTTTTACCAACATTTTGTGGCTTCCCCTAAAAATAAGGGTGATGATATTCTAGCTCAAAAAAAAGAAGTAGAACATGTGGAAAATTTTATGAAGCAATTTGAGGATAGTTGTCTAAAGCCATTACAACCATCCCATGTGGACTTGATGCAAATGTATATGTGCCCGTTTATGTAATTTGAAGTAGAATACACATTTCTCGATGTATGGCAAGTTTTCAACCTAATTGGAAAACTTATGAAATATATCTTGAATCATTGATTAAATGTGGCATGCTGCAGAGGGCTGAGGTGTTTTTTGCAGAGTTGAAAAAGGATGGTGCAATTGGTATTAAATTCAAGATGTGCAAAGTAATATTAAAGGGATATTTCAATGCTGGTCAAGAATAAAGGATCAAACAATTGTATGATGAAATGTACCATAAATTTGAAGGTTGATGGAAAACAGCTGAAGGGAAAAGGTATTAGGTCAATGAGAAACTTAATGCTAGATGTTATAGGTGCAATTGAAAACCTTGACTTTGAAACCAGGTATATACAAATTGTGAATTATCAATACTGTGAAGTGTGGGCCTTGGATTTTTTCCATTTCGTGGAGGAATTACATCAACAGTCTGAAATGAACTTGGAGAGTCATGAAGCTACAATTGATGCTTTGATTTTGGCAGAAAAATGTCACCTGAATCAATATTTCATGATGAAGACCAGTGACAATGACTATCATATAAAAAAAGTGCGAGTAAAAACAAATCTTCACACACGTAGGCATATGGTTGACGAGCTATTTTCAAGTAATAAAAAGCCAAAAATGGAAATGATAGGTAATATCGAAGAAAAGAGAGACAAAACTATAATTGAAATTCTTATGCAAGAAATGGAATGGGACAACAAAATGCAGTCTAGTATTTTGAACGAGAGTTCATATGATGAGAAAGCAATAAATTGTGAGTTTGAAGAAAGGCCAAATGGTTTTAAAATTTTTCCCAATGATACAGAGTCTATGGATGTTGTTACACTTGTACGCCAACATCAGGGTCTACTCTATGTTTTTCTGATTTAGCAGTTACAAAGGGAACAACATAACATGCTACAGACCATATTAATACATTGATTTTCTCTCTTCATTATCAGCAAAAGGAGTTTAGTCATCCAATAAAACCTAGAAAATACTTGGAGATAGGCGACAGTGGACACTTTTTCAAATTATAGTTTTTGCATCCAGTGGTAGTGGCATCATGGAGGAGGATGATGAGTATGGTAGGAAGGAGGGATTCTAGTTTAGAAACTTGATTCTTGCCTCCTCATGGATGGACAGAATATCAAAATTTTCAACCTTTTCATTTCCTTTTGTTAGATACATAAGTTAGATTGTGTTGCCTCACTATGCAAAGGAAAAATAGAAGAGAGGGCTCCTTCTTGGTCAAGGTATACAACAAATGAAAAGCTTACTGTTTATTTTCTCTAATAAAATACATAGGTTGGATGGAATTGGATTGCTATGCAAAGGAACACCAAAAGAAAGGGCTCCTCCTTGCACAATATATGCATCAAATGAAAAGCTTACTTTTATTTTCTCTGATGAACTCACATCTGTCAAAATATGTAAGGGGAATGAGAATGAAGAATGATAAGAGGCCTTCTTTTTGGAGTCCAACAAACATAAATTTGAGAACCCTGTTAAGAAAGTGATCATTTAGATAAAGTGGATAGTGATGGATTTGCCCATGATCTTTACCTTGAGCTAGACTACATGATCTTTCCAAACATAGGAAATCAATTTTTCACATACACAAAAGTTATGCTAGAGGTTGTCTGCTCCCATTTGAAAGAAGTTCCAGCTAGCTCTATTCCAGATATATTGTTGGTTTTCAGAGTTGTCTTCCAACCCATTCCTGGATGTAGATAGAGATAAAAATGTAATGATTGATGCCAGTTGCGAGATGCTAAAAGGTGTTGTAGCTTCTAATGTGAAGTGCATCATATTGCGGATACTAAATGTAATCGTTGTGGAAAACAAGGAAGCTATTAGATAGGTGATATGATTATTTCAAAAATATGTTTGATGAAATTGATAATGGCCCCATGTTTAATACATTACACTTATATGAATATATACTAGGACCAAAGAGTCAATGGTTAAATCTGTGGAATTCGAGACATTGTTCTTTTATATTGGTTGCTTGATATAATTGTGTGTGATGATTCAAGTGATGTTGTACTAATTTATTATGATATTTCTCTTTATTTTGGCTGCTTCACATTGTTTTTATGTGACAGACTAGTTTCCTAAATATTTTTACTGCCATACCAAGTGCCCTGTACGTGTCATTGGTTGGGTATATTCTCATAGGTATCAAAATTTATATCTATGACTAGAGATTCCTATTTAATGTAATCGAACCTAGTGGGGACACTCACTCGAACCTCAAAGTACACATTGTTTAAATCAATCTATGAAGAATTTTAATTTTTATTAATCAGATAACTTTTAAGCTTAGTGTTAATTTGGGTTATGCTAGACTGAGACCACTATTATTGAATCACATTCTCAAATTTATTCACATAAATGATATCTGGGTAGAGTTTGTTCAAGTAAAAGATACTATCAATTTTACGACTAGCTATGTGGTTTTACTTAGCTGAAGATTAGCCATATTATTTCTAATTTGTTAGTTCAATCATGTTAGTATTTTGAGATGGCTGTAAATTGCTATGTAGTTTATCAAGCATTATTTTCTATTAAATTTATTTCAATCTTAAATTTATTTTAATATGGAATTTGGCTGCGTTATTCATAATTTATTGCTGGAAAGTATTGATGGACAATGTAAATATTGTCCCCATATTTAAGTAACCCTATGTTAGTGAAATGAGTAACCCTATGTTTGGTATTTATTATAGCCACCATCCTTCACTAGATGTTGCATGCATATGCATATGTTGAAAATCTCCTCTAAAATTCCATTATATCTTTCTTATCAGTATGAAAAGTTGAAGACATGATCCCAAAAAGAATCAATCCTTTGGTTGGTGAATAACAACCCATTGAAGAAGCCCCACAAGAAACGTGGTGAACATTGCATATTATTTTTCCAAAACATCTCAAAAGCATATATTCTACCCAATAATGAACATATGAGGAATTGAAATAGGTGGGCAGCCTTAAATACATCAATCTCATCCTTCAAGGATTTTCTACAATACTCACATCCATCATCCATGAGACTAATTATTTTTAGATACTTAAGGGAAATAGCTCCTGGCCCTCATCTGCTTGACCCAATATATCAAGGGATCTAATGCTTCCTTGTAGAGAACGTCAATCAAATTCTCAGGTGTTTTCCTCTGAACAAGTTAGACACTAGAGTCTGTGTTTTGCTCCACTATTGTGATGGTGCTACAACGAAGTAGGATTTTTTGGTGCCTTGGTGTCATACTGCTCCTTATTTCTATTCTTGTAAAGGTAATCGAATCCTAAAAATTCAGCAACCCTTTTTTTTTTGTTTTATTTCGGTTTCCAACTTGTAGGATTGAATAATTCAACCTCAGGATGAGCTGATTTGAGGTTTGTCTTTATTGAAATGAATCAGGAGGGAGAAGGAAGAAAATATCATTTTGTGTTGATTCATGGACATGGCCATGGAGAATGGTGTCGGTATAAGGTTGTAACTCTTCTTAAGCATAGGGGTTACAATGTGGTTTCCATGGATCTCACTTCCAATGGGATAAACAAGGCAGCCTCTACAGATCAAGTCAATTCAATTTCACGCTATGAAAAGCCACTGCTAGATTATATTAGCAACCTCAGCAATGATGAGAAGGTACTTGGACTCTTTGGAATATAACCTATCATTTTAAGATATGAGAACAGTGAATCTAAGCCCAAAGTGAAGACATAACTATGTCACAGAGAGTTATGCATACTAGAAGTTTTCAGAAGGCTTCTCTTTATTGTTCCTTTGGAGTCCTTACTATAATAGATACGGCCTCAAAAAATTACACGACAATGATTTGATAGTTTTTTGGACTTTATTTCACATTTTAAGTTGAGAAAGACGAGGGTTCAAACCCAGTCCAATTTTATTTATTACCCATGTTGGCTTGGGAAGTTGCAGAATGGTCTCTGAAGATGTTCTCATTACATTGTTTTCATATTTGGAAACCATATATGCTCAATATTTTGTTATGTGGTCGATGGAATTTAAGTTGATTAGCATAGGGGGTTTTGATAGCAACGAGACTAATTGAAGAATGCCATGTTACTAGGAAAAATGACCCACTCAGACCTGCCAAGCCACAGAGAGAATGTGGCCAATTAATAAGTGAGTTGGCCTTTGAGGCCTGGCTCAAACTAACTCAAAACTAAAAATTGAATGGCATTCTGATGTTCACTGGTTCCACAGAGGTATTACTCGGTTAGGATAACCAATCCTTCAAGGTTAGGTGAGACCTTAAGACCTTTGAAGACTTGGAAATGGGAAAAAAGAGTTGGTACTTACCTCTTAGAAGTGTTGTATAGATGACCTTACATATGGTCTTTCAGACTTGGCTCATTAGGTTGTTAGAATAGTTGAAACCTTCTATTATACATAAACCAGCTTTTTAAGAGTAGTGGTCTTGATTCCCAAGTCCTGACATTAATACCCAGATCCTTGAAAAATGGTAAGGTATTCAATGCGCTCTGATTATATTCTAGGGAAGTTTTTATTTCTTATGAGTAGGAGTCAAACATATAATTTCCACCAACAAATGACATGATTATAAATGACATGAATGCTACAAACTATCTTCTCATGAAAAATATTTTGGCCTAATCAAAGGCCTCCTTCCTCTCCATCATCTTAACCACTGTAACAAAGAAACGATCTTATAGGTAGGAAGTCCATTATTATAGTAACAAGTGTTCATTTCTCAATGATAATGTTGAGTTTGCACTAACATATTTAACTGTGATTTGAAAATAAAATCCCTGCTGGAGCATATGAGGAGACCTAACTTTCATTTTTACAGAGTTGGATTAAGAGCCATATGGAAGATGGAAGCAGGATATCGAGAAAACTAGTTTTGTTCACAGAGTTTGGGAAATCTTACAAAAACCCAGGATTTCACTTGGGTGAGAAAAAAATTACTGGTGTGTTTATAAGCATGTATATGAATCTTGTTAGATGGAGAGGAGGAGGTAGGAGAGCCATGTTCTGGCAGATCATGGCAGAAGGAATGAGCTCATATGGAGATGGGCATCAGATTGTTTTGTCTCAGAATCCATCCACAGTAGCTCTGATTTCAAGTCAGACTCATAAGTTGGCTGAGCTTACTCATTTCTTTACTAGGATGTATGAATATAAGAATAGGAGGCAGCCTGGGGTAACATGCTAATGGTTCTAAAATTTGTAAAATAGATAACCTAAAAATAGATATTCTTGAATCGCTCAAAGTGATAACCTAAAAATAGAAAAAATAGAGAGTTACAGACTACAGTGGATTCACCCTCACAAGAATCAGTTGACAATATTTATCAATTAGTTTAAAACTATTACTCTCTATTTTATTACACACACTAGCAAGAAAGGGGAATTTAGTGTGAGTTTTATCCTAGTACATCACATGAAGCCAAAGTATCTCTTTATCCATCCATGAAAAGAAGTAAACATGTTTAATATATACAACCAATATTTATATGATTCGAAGATACAAGGATGATGGCAGGCTGCAACATACTAGGTTATTTGTCGATGTTCGATTGGAGAAGATGATGAGGATTGATGTGCAACAAAGGAATGGCTCATTCACTGCAAAAATGGCTCTTTGGCAGACTAAATCCTTGGCACTGGTAGGGAATAATATTAGTGTTGAGCTGCTATTACGATTTTTGGCTTGGCAGTGGAAAATTGCAATGCAACAACCTCCAGCTCCCTTGCCATTAACTTTCTTTAATGCTGCAACAACCTAGACTCTGGTTAATGTTGTAAGTTGCAACAACCTAGACTTAGTTTAATTCTGCAAGTTGCAACAACCTAGACTCAGGTCAATGCTACAAAAACCTGGCCTACACTAGGCCTAGAATTTAGAGTCTATAACTGTAACGTGACACTTCAGACTTCAGCTAGAGAACAAGGCAACTTGAAATGCATAGTGTGGTTTGGACTCCGTAGTCTACAAGCTGTAACCAGAGATGGGAAAATTGGTAATATATTATAGATAAAGCCAAAATTTTGAGAAATTCTCGGTGCACTGACAACACTTCCTAGAGCATTTTATAATATTATTCATTTTTTTTAAACTTGTAAAAATCATTTTTTTTTTACTCGTAAATTTCGTTGAGTACTTCTTTGACGTGCCATAGGCATCTCGACGGGCTCTAACGTGTTTAATTTTGAACACTGATCCTCAAGTGCTCATGAATAAATAATAGCATAGTTAGCTGGATAAGCAGGTCTAATTTACAAAATTTCACCCAGAATCTCACTCACATCTAGTAGTATCATTTCCATGATTCAAATAATGAATGGAGGAGTCTTAATACTCCCAATCACTTAACATAAGAGAAACTAAGGAACCCAAAGGATAATATACCATGACTGTCATCATCATGCCACCTGTGCCTAGGTCTAATTGGAAAAACACATATCTTTTCCTATAACTAATTCAGTGTGGTAGTCATTGCAAGCTATGGGCTATGTTCACTACCCTAGTATTGAAAGGAGTACATGATGTTCTTTGTTAAGCTTAATTGAACACATATCAATGAATATGCATATTTCAAATTTTAAGCTCACAGGGTTTTAACTATTTGATAGGAAAATGTTTTTATATTATGAGCATCATTTCCCCATGGAGTGTGTTCTTTATCTTCACACATTCATGTTTTATAGGAATAGTTTATCCACAATTTTAATTTCTTTCTACTTTCAAATATTGTTAAATATTTTTATTCTTAAATGTCTTAATTGTATGACTAATGCAAATTCTTTATGTTTTGAGGGAAATATATCCAAGTATGGATCCATGGAACGAAGAAATAGAAATCGGCAATCTTATCTTATATGTAGAATTTTTGCTTCCAAATTATCTAGTATTGTGTTCATTATTAATTTGAAAAGTGCCATTCGATGGGAAACTAAAACAAAGTTGACTTTTATTGATAATGTATTAACCTAAGTCACCTAATATGGGGATTCGAGATTCGATGGATACGGGGATTTGAGAATCGGATTTAGGATATGGTGACACCCAGAACATGACACTTCTGGGATACGATACATTATATATATATATATATTAAAAATTAGATATTTTTTACACAAATTCATACAAATTCAATGATTCAAACATAGATTTAAGATCTTAGATACTCATATATGATACATTGATACATCATACCATTGTCAAATTTACTAAGAAAGATGATATAGTAAGATATTGTAGTTTTCTCATTAAGTCATCAGAATAAAAATGGGTTACATAAGTACACTTCTAATGGAAAATAGAAATAGAAAATTAAAAGAAAATACAGTCTACAAGACTACAAGCCTGAAGCCTCAATGAGTCAGAGTCAATGAGTCATCAATCCTCATCATCATAATCAGCATCACTGTCCTCATCCTGATCACCATGCTCACCACTGCTCTCCTTTTTTGCATCCTCCTCCTCTGTCATCTTTGCATCTGCTGGTGTGGAGGATGACACCTCTACTATATTAGCATCATCAAACATATGCACATGCAAACACTAACAACAAACTAAATGAAAAATATAGAGGGAAAGTGCACTTACCGTATGCTCGAATCTCTTTGAAAAAACTTCCTTTCTCCTTGCTAACCCTTTCTCCTTTCTCACTTCACAAAAAAAAATAAGTGAGAAAGAATGAGAGAAATCCGATTTTTATAACTCAAATTCGTGTTTTTTGGCCATGCGAATCCGGCAGTACGGGATTCGGCCGTATCTCTATAGGGTACGGTTGGGATTCGATGTACCCTGTAGGGATATGGCTGAATCCATAGAATCAGGTACGAATCCCTCTGTATCATATCAGATACGAAGGATTCAGGATTCTTGGACCCTCCCCAATGAATCCGGGTTTCAGAGGTATTAACTGATTTATTAATTAAAAACAGGTGATCAATTTTAAGCACAGTGGAATAGATTGCAAAAAATGATTGGTAGTGCATGATGTTGAAAATAATTAGATGTATTAGTTCAAAGCATAATAACATATTGAGTATAATGGCACAACTGACACCATGGAATAATCTATGGAACAAGTGGTGGAGTAGATGGTAGCTGAGAAAAGGGTTGCAACACTCTATATGAATTTGTAAAAGACCCCTATGCAATGGTGGGTAAGCACATCAAATTACATTGCATTCATGGCATGATATGATAGAGGCACTAAATGATAAATTCCTACCAGAAATTGGGGCTCCACTAGCTAATAGAATTTCGGAATGCAGTTCTATCAACCAGACCCTACAATTTGGTGGTACTTCCAATCCAATGGGCCACATGTATTACTACAAAGTCATTAGGATATATAGGAGGTTCCTATTTAAATATGGGTTTATAATTTTATGCAAACCTTAGATCCATTTCCAAAGAAGTGATATTCTGAGGAAAAAATGCAGTGGTAGACAACAAGCTAGGTTGAATTATGAGAAAGGTTCTACAACACTTTATATAACTCTACAAGGAGGAGGCATAGATTGCAAGGTTGATAGAGTGCATCTGGTGTTTCCCATATATGGACCATCCACAAAGTCTAATAATATGTTCTGCAAAGGAGTACCCCTTAGAGGAAACTTTTCATATGTGGTATAAATAAATCGATTCCCTTTTGAAACTATTGATAATGTGACAGGTGGTATTTCTCTGGAAATAATAAGTATTGGTCTCCTTGTTGTTCCATGAGATGTTGATACTGTATAGAAAGGTGATGGAAATAATGGGGAATAAGATAGATCTACATTCTATTTAAAGGATCATTTTTCAGTAAGGAATGTGTTGTAGTGTAATGAAATCAGCATGTTGTAGTGTATTGAAATCTGCATGTAAGGATCATTTTATTGCCAACCCTGCAATGCTTGGTTTAATTACATCTTTAGAAGAGTGAATGACGAACACCAAAAAGAATTCAAACAAAATATTTGATAGAAAATCCATTCGAATACGAAGCCACTCATAGGCACCAAAATTGTGGAGAGTAGATCTAGTATTTGTATTTGTCAATTCAGCAGGGACAATTCTTTCTGTATATTTCAGAAACATATTTATTTTTGCAGCTTCCTGAAGTATACAGCTTTCTCGCATACATATCATTCAACTCAAGAATTCTCAAAGGTTGCAAGTGAAAAAAGAATTCTCCCTACTATCAAAGGCACTCCTATAAGAATACATGTATGAAAAGTAGAAACAGGGACAAATGTGGGTGCAACACAGAAAACAAATTTTGTGATAGCTAATGCATAGACATATTTTTTTAGCCAAATACATGATTCTTGCCTCAAAATTTCTAGCTTTTAAAGAAATCTTGTCTCCCAAGCCTGCAAATTGAGTTTTATAAAAGCCAATGGAACAAATGAAAATTTACTTTAGCATTGACTTCACAAGTTCAGATCACTAATCTACATTTCAGTGTAGTCTCATAAGTCTTCTTAGGGACATCATTAATCATTTTCCACACACGTTTGTTTGCACCATTAATCCTTACAGGGGTCTTTGTTGTTGGTTCACCATTTATGTGGAAAATTTCCCATGCCTTTCCATCACAACAATCTCTTTTGAGCTTGATGCTTGTGAATTGGAGCCAATTCCCTAGTCGGGGAGGGGCTTGGAAACATCCAACAATGTATTCTTATTCTTCCTATTTTCTTGACCACTTTTCCTTCTCCTACAATGGGCTTAGTAGCAACAATGCTAAAACCTCTCTATAGAACTTTGCATGCCCACATCAACGCTGATTTTCTTTCCATACCTTCTATATCCCCCGACACACATAATGTCCCTTCCTCCCTTTCAATATTGTCTGGCACTCCTCAAAATCATATGCCACAAGTAAAACCCCTGAAAACCCTCTATAGATTATTTTTTTTGTCATATGCTTTTGTTTATATATGAAACCTTTCAAGCAATGGTCATTTTATTTTTCCTATTTTCCAAAAATTAGAGAACCAACGCTCTGGGTGGCAAGAACACTCCCCCTATGGAGGCACATCTACTCCTTCAGTCGATTCAATCCATCAACCAATTTCATTACATATGTAAAATGGATTCAATATCTCAACCAATATAACTTTGGCACTTGATATTTTATATGAATAGACAATACCTTTGATGTTAAATGAATACTGAGCTATTTAGATGTACAGGAATGGGAAGGGGAAGGAATTGTATACCACACATGTCCAGGAACGAGGTGGGGAAGGAATTGGATACCAAGTAAAATATGTGTGATTAAGAATAATCAAAACAAAGCATTGCATTGGTCATTCACTAGAGAGGGCATTAAGGCATTCCAAAAAAAACATCCCTCACTCTCTTGTTTTACTTATGAGTAATGAGAAACACCATTAGCATTGGGAAGGAGGGAACTTGTTAGATTTTAATTCAAATGATATCACAAATACAAGCGCTTTTGGTGCTCGCTGGAAGAGAAATATATTCCCTTTTTTGTTGAAAAATTCATGTGTAATATTAGTGTATTTGATACATTTATCTCAGAGAAAAGAAACCCAGAAGCCCAAAAATATTTATGTGCAGTGGGTCTGATAACCATGCCAATGCTCATTTAGAACCTAAAAAAATCCTTCAACCTAAAGTTGTTGGCATCAAAAAATATTTAAATACTGATGGACAACGTAAAGGTCCATGTTACGGGAATAAGCCTTGTAAAGATCACAAAGAAAATTAAAGATGCATTGACTTCTTTTGTTGACAATGGGTTGGGAAAAGAAAATGGGCTTGAAAGACAAGTTTCTATTGGAATTGACTCTCCTCAGAAGGGAGGGCATTTTGCATGTCATTAAAGTATAATGGTAGCAGAAAAGAAACATTCTCAGAAGTAAATAAGTTAAGGGTAGGCTAACATGCGTGTGATCATAAGCCAACTTGTTTGATGTCAACTAGAAGATGGAAACCTGGAAGAGAATATCCAATCAAATGTAAACCTTTGATATTCATTGGTAATCTATCAATTCATCTCAGCTGGTCCTCCCATATACTTTATAATGCTTGATTATGCATGTACAAATGAGATTTTCCTCATAAGTTGGCACATGCTAGTCAACGATGTTTTCTAGATGTTGAGAAATGATGGACAAGTTCCCCATCCCACATCACCCCAGATTTCCATTGTTTGATAAGGTGAAAAAATATGGATATTGTTGTGAATTTGCTAAGGAATACATGAAATAACTATAGAGATAGTTCCTTTCTCAACAAAAATTACCAAGAATGGCATTGAATTTAATGTTTCAGAAGCAGAATTATAACACCTGGAGGTAATTAATTCGAGGTGGACTTTATGGCATTTCCCTTGTTGTAGTAAATCTTTCAACTAATCGCATCTCTAGGTTGATAAAAACATGCTAAAGGTATTGAAGGAGGTTGATGAAAGTGTTTCAAATTTACAGATAGATCTTAGTGCACTTTAGTTATAGGCCTTTCCCCATATTTAGTATGTTGGAGATAACATGCACATTAGGAAGAATCAAATGAACAGTTATTGGCAATGACATGATGGATTTATTTTGGATATCACATGGATTCAGAAGTCAAAGAAAACTTTATCTGAAGCTTGGCTAGAGATGTTGACCAATGTTGTGAACATCAGAATCAGGATAAAATCGGCAAGGGTCCGAAAAATGAAAAAATCCTTAAAAATCGGGAAAATATCAGTAAAAATCGACAAACATAGGCTACGCCAAAAAATCATGATGTCAAGATAAAATCGGGATGTTATCGAGATGTTCACAACACTGATGTTGAACAATGTGCCTATTATGCATCGCCACAAGCATTTGGTCTCGTCCTGCAAACTGCTAGTAGAAAGTGTTTGGAATGCGAGTTTGTAAAAAGGCTGAGTTCATAGGTATATATTGTGGTGAATAAGGTTTGAAATCAATTCTTCCAACATTAACATGGGATGTATATTAGCACATACATGCTTTAAATATTCATTTTTATAAATAATTATATCCCCAGAAATTGAAGCACTACCATCTACGACAATACAACACCGTTTTGAAAGAAGGACGAGAATAGTCCTTGCAGGATTTGAGGATGAATACATGTCATTTATTGAACCTATGGATTAAGAATCACTTGCCACCCATACCACAAACAAATCTAGATAATTTTTAAAAATGTAATTGTAATAGCATTTGAAACAATATTGTTTCCTCGAAGTAAGCCGCAGAGGAGAATTTCTAGAGCTAGTTGGAGAAGATATTTATGGTGTCACAGATTTACAAAATTTCTTGTGGGGACGGATAAACATATCATTTTGTAACGCACATACAAGGTTGTAACCTCTTGCTGAGATATTTCACTTGCAATGGATTAAAACCCTTGGATTTGAATTTTATAGATGGATGGATAACAAAATTTGTTTATGGAAGAGGGGGTGCTTCTAATGGATTTATGTAAGAGTGGGTTAAATTTTTCATGTGTTCAATAGATATAAGTTTTTGGAAAATTTTATTGGATGAATCGATGATTTGAAGCATGTAAATTATTATTATTATTATCCAATTTTAAGGTCACGACTAAGCCAACCACCAAATTAGTGTATGAGACTTCCTTGTTTGTGGGACAAGAGCAAGAGGTATTTCCACAAAAGTATGAATTTTTGGAGTAGAGATCGCATCATCATGCCTAGGAACTACGCAGTATTTCGTGGGGTTCAAGTCACCCTCTTCAACGGTGGACCATGAGTGCCACCGTAGGGAGGAAAATTCTAATCATATTTGGTAGCTGGGAGGTTATCACACATTTCTAGTTAAGGTGGAATGAAAGAAAGAAGAAGGAAAGGAAATTGTGGTGGATTTTTTAGCATTTTGGTGCCAACTCAGCCAACAGCTGGAGGAGCTAGGGGAAAATTGGGCCAAAATTCTAAGGTTAACATTTGGAAAATTCTTTCGTGGGTTTTTGTGGATTACTAGAGGAGAACCCAAGGTTAATTTTCTGGAATTTTATGGGCACTGGATGAGGCCCTAACAACCATTCTTCACAGTTAGCAGTGCAGGTTTTCACTAGGTCAGCTTAGAGATTGTTGGGGACAATCATATTGCATGTTAGGGTAGTCAATTTCATCACCTGGGCATTGTTAACTTGCCTTGGTCAAGTCCAAGTGCATGCTTTCTGATCTTATCATTTTACCCAACATTTATAATAATAAAATGGCTCATCTCAACGTAGTTAATGGATATTTCTTGGTGTTTAATGTGTTGTAAATTATGTGTGTTTTTTTTCTTTCTATGCTTGCTTTGCTTATCATTGTAATTTTCCATTATGAATATTAAAATGGTATCAAAGCATGACGTTGGCCACCTGTGGGGAAGCTAGCAAGATCATGAAGGTGTTAGACAAACATGCCCAATGATTGGTGAGCTTATAGACACTCCAATGATGCAAAAAGGGGAAAGTAAACAAGGGCTCTTGGAGGAGTTGATGAGGCAAAGCCAACAATTGGCTTGTGAAAGGGATTGAGGAGCTGGAGTTATTTGGAATTATATTGGGGGAGATCATGGTGTATTTTCCAACATTTTGGTGGAGCAGCAAGCCCAACATATGCTATAGGTTACATATTTTTCTTGTGGAGGAGGGCTAATCATTTGGAGGTCAATTTTGGAGTTTCAAAACTAGAGCAAGCCCTTTCTGCGTTTTTCTGGGTTTTTGAAAAGGATCTCAGAAATAATTTGGTAGAATTTTCTAGGTAGATTCGAGGGGTAAAACAGGGGTCCCAACTCAGCCAACAACTCAAGGAGCTAGGGGGAAATTGGGCCGAAATTATGAGGTCAACATTTGGCCCGTTACTTCATGGGTTTTTTTGGGTTATTGGAGGAGAGTCTAAGGAACTAATTTCTTGAAATTTTTTGGGCACCGGAGGATACCCTAACAACCATTGTTTGTAGCCAACAATGTGATTTTCCAATGGGTTAGTAGAGAGATTGGTGGGGACAAACACATTGCATGTTACAGTAGTCTATTTCATCACCTGTTCATCGTTAACTTACCTTGGGCAAGCCCAGGTGCATGTTTTTTGATCTTACCTTCATACCCAACATTTATATAAGTAGAATGGCTCCGCTCAACGTAGTTTATGGAGATTTTTGGGTGTTTAATGTGTTGTAAATTTTGGGTGTTTTTTTTAAGGTGGTTTCTTTGCTTATCATTGTAAAAATCCATTAGGAATATTACAGAGAATGTGAATGTAATATTTGATGGAAAATCCATCAGAATACTAATCCATGCATTGGCCCCAACATTGTGGAGACTAGGTCTAGTATACATATCAATCAACTAGAGATCTCTCTCCATGAAGCAAGACTCCTGATAAAAACTTCTAATGGTGGCTGGTCCAGAGATTGATTCTCAAAAATTTTGTACGATTGGAGCTCTATAAACTAATGACAACCGAGCCACTTCACTAGTTGATGGTATGTAATATTGATGATACCATATATAAGTTGAACCCACTGCTATAAACACAATGAAAACCTGCCAAGAAATTTGAGACATGAATGCAATGATACCTAAAAGTTATATAAATGCAAAAGCCAAAGCTCCTGGTTGTGTAGGAATCAATGTGTCCAGTGCACTCTGATCAGTTGATGCCTGATTCAGTATTCACCCAAAAGGAGTTGCATCAAACGACATTGGTGCACGAAATATGCACCTGTGCAGATTGTTGAAAACTTGATCTAGTCTTAATTCCAACCATGAAATAAGCATAGAGCTCACAAGAACACACAAAGAGATGATTAATTTCAAAGCAACATAAACGAGAATGGGAAGGGGGTCTCTAACAGGGGAACTCTCATTTTCTTTTGTAGGGGTTTCCCATGCCACCCAGTAGTTACTAATTATTTGAAGTAGTCGAAATATTATTTGGGCCATTAGTATTATAGGAATCAAAGTACCATTGTATGCAACAATAATGTAAGACTAGTATACCGACATGTTTACCCTTCTTCCTCTACATCCACCCCTTCCCATAGCTGAAACATATTCACCTCTCTGGAATTTGAGATGTGCAGAGCAAAAATGGAGTAGCAATAGCTCTGCATACTCAAACAAGCCATATTAACAAGGGCTTATCTGCACTACAATGTTACCCATCAAAACGAGTGTTAAATATGCAAGCATCTGCTCCAACATTATATTATGTTGGTAAGAAATATTCACTTAATGCAAAATATTTACAGTGTCCTCTCAAGATCAGATTTAGAGATCCATTAAAGCGGTCAAAGATTATCTGGCCAAACCCTTGTATTAAATGAGTTAGTGCTCTACCAAGCCACTAGAACCCAACCCCGAGTTACATACGAGTAAATTTCCATGGTTGGTTTTCTGTTCAAAACAGTTGTTACAACATTTTATATACAGCTTCATGGAGAAACATCCACAAATCTTGGAAATTTTTCTAATTTCAGATTGTTGTTCACAATCTGGTTGTTTGTGCTATAATTAAATGTAGCACATGTTAGATTTGATTCCCCTTGTAATGTTATTACTTCCTTTGTGTCTGTGTTTGTCCTAGAAGAAAATTTAATAGGTCCTAGTTTTTTTTTGGCGTGCACCTTTGTTGCTGGAAATATTATTGTCTTTCTACTAAAAGTAAATCTACCACATGTTAGATTTCTTTCACCTTTCAATGTTGATATTGAGAATTTCTTGTATCTATGATAGAAGAAAATCTAGCACAAAATATATTTATTTTTTCCCTGTAATATTGCCTTTGGAAATATACTTGTGTTTGTGCTAAAAGTAAATCTAGCATGAGCTAGATTTTTTTAACCCTGCCATGTTGTTATCCGCTTATGTTTTTCTTTAGGAAAATTTAGCATCAATATATTTCCTTCACCTTACAATGGCGTTATCGACAATGTGCACTTATTTATGCTAGGAGGAAATATATTACTCATTATATTTTTTCATCTTACAATGTTGTTATTAACAATGCACTTTCGTTTATGATAGAATGAAATCTAGCATGTGTTAGATTTATTTTGCTTGATAATGTTGTTGTTGGAAATAGGCTTGAGTTTTTGCTAAAAGAAAATATAGCACATGCTAGATTTTTTTCACCTTACAATGTTTGCGCTAGAAGAAAATTTATTATGCATCTGAATTTGACTTGCAACATTTTTGTTGACAATGTGTTTGTGTTTAAGCTAGAAGGAAATTTATTACGTGCTAGATTTATTTCATAATGCCATGTTGTGGTTTGCAATCTGGTTGTTTGTGCTAGAAGGAAATATGCTAGATTCCTTAGACTTGCAATTTCTTTATTCGAAATGCATGTGACTATGTTAGAAGAAAATTTAGCACATGCTAGATTTCATTTCTTGCAATGTTGTTATTGGAAATATGCGTTAGCTTGTGCTAGAAGTAAATTTAGCATGTGTTAAATTTATTTAACACTACAATGTTGTTATGTTCTTATGTGTGTGCTAGAAGCAAATCTAGCACATGCTAGATTTGTTTCATCTTATAATGTGTTGTGTTGTGCTGTAAGGAAATATAGCACATGTTATATTTCCTTTGCCCTATAATGTTGTTGTTGTTAAAATGCTTGTTTTTGTGGTAGAAGTAAATCTAGCATGCACTAGAATTCTTTGACCTTATAATGTGCTTGTCTGCTTGTGTTTATGCTAGAAGGAAATCTTACACATTATATTTCTTTCAACTTGTAATTTTTTTATTGGCAATGCACTTATGTTTGGGCTAGAAGGAAATCTAGCACACGTTATGTTTCCCTCATCTTGGAATGTGCTCGTGTTTGTGATAGAAATAAATATATATCATGCACTAGATTTCTTCCATCCTACAATGTTGTTATTCGCTAGAAGGAAATATAGCACGTGTTAGATTTATTTCAATTTGAAACGTGTTTGTGTTTGTGTTGGAAAAAAATTGATCACATGTTAGATTTCCTATACTCTACAATGTTGTTGTTGGAAACATGATTGTATTTGTGGTAGACATAAATCTAACACTTGCTAAATTTCTTTCACTCTACAATGTTGCTATGTGCTTGTGTTTGTGCTAAAAGAAAATGTAGCACATGTTAGATTTCTTTTACTTTTCAATGTTGTTATTAGTAACACCTTTGTGTTTAGGCTAAAAGGAAATCTGAAATGTGTTAGATTTTTTTGTCCTGCATTGTTGTTGTTAGAAATATTTATATGTTTGTGTTAGAAGTAAATATAACAGAAGATAAATTTTTCTCGCCCTAAAATTTTGTTATGTGACAATGTTTCCATTACAAGGAAATCTAGTATGCATTAGATTTTTTTCACCTTGCAATGTTATTATTTGCAATGTCCTTCTGTTTCTGATACGAATAAATTTAGCATGTGTTAGATTTGTTTTTCCCAACAATTTTGTTGTTGGAAATATGTTTGTGAATTTGTACTAGAAATAAATCTAGTATGTTTTATATTTTTGTCACGATGCCATCTTATTTTTGACAATCTAGTTATTTCTGCTAGAAGAAAATCTAGCTTTGCATTGTTTTTATTTGGAAATGTGTTTATGTCTATGCTATAAGGAAATTTAGCACACATTAGATTTATTTTTTCTTACATTGTTGAAAATATACTTGTGTTTGTGATAGAAGTAAATCTAATATATGCTACATTTTTTTGATCTTGCAATGTTCTTATGTGCTTTTGTTTATGATATAATGAAATATAGCGTGTGTTAGACTTCTTTCACCTTACAATGTTATCATTGACAATGTGATTTTGTTTGTGCTAGAAGAAAATCTTGTGGGTGATAAATCTCTTTTTCCTTACAATGAAGTTATTGGTTATATCCATGTGTTTATGATAGAAGTAAATCCAACATATATTAGGTTTCTTTAGCCATACAGTGTTGTTATTTTCTTATTTTTGTGTTGTAAGGATATGTTACATGTGCAAGATTTCCTTTTACCCTGTTGCAATGTTGTTGTTGGCAAGATGCTTATGTATGTGCTAGAAGTAAATCTAGCACACGCTAAATTTCTTTCACCTAGCAATGTTGACATGATATTTTATTCCCTCTAGAAGGAAATGTGGCATGCTTAAATTTCTTTCACCTTCCAATGTTGTTATTAGCAATGTGATCATGTCTTTATTAGAAACAAATCTAGCATGTACTTCATTTAATTTTGTTTGCAATATTGTTTTTGGCAATGTGCTCATGTTTTTTATAGAAGTAATTCTACCACATGCTAGATTTATTTTACCGTACAATGTTGTTATGTGTTTGTTTTTATGCTAAAATAAAATTTAACATGCGTTAGATTTCTTTCACCTTGCAGTGCTTTTATTGACAATGTGCTTGTGTTTGTGATAGAGGGTAGTATAGAATTTTTTTTTCTTTTCACAATGCAATGTTGTTGTTGGAAACATGCTTCTATTTGTCCCATATTTCATTCTTAGACAACATATTCCATACAAAGGGCCTTCTAATCATTTGAGGTTTTAACATTTCTTATATAGTAACAACAATCTACCTAGGCATGGACTAAAAACTCATTGTCTTCAAAAAGTAGGGAAAAATTTCACAAGCATGGAGATGTCCTAGGAAATATTATTGTTGCAATGTTTTTTTGACAACGTGTTTGTGTTTTTGATACAAGGAATTTCATCATGCACTAGATTTACTTTACAATGCAATGTTGTTGGAAATCTCTTGTATGTGATAGAAAAAATTCTTCAATGTGTTTGCCTTTTTATGGTCTCTATAGCAAACTAAGAATATACATGACTATACAAGATAATTTTTCTGTAAACATGATGTAGTTGTAGTATTATTATTGTTGTTATTTATTCACAATGTATTGTTTTATTTGGGTAATGTGCTTATTTATTGTGCTAGAAGAAAAGCTAGCAGGTGCTAGCTTTCTTATAGACACAATTAAAATAAAATAATAAATTATTTATGGGTGGTGCCCTTTTTCTAGTCAACACCATGATTAGCTATTATTGTGAGTTTTACATTTTTTATTGTTCTTTTTTATTTTTTTACACATACAATGATGCAAGTAGTGGTAGTATTTATAAATTCATATTTTCTTTGATAATTTGAAACTCTGATAATAATTTGTTTCTTTATTTTCAGAAACCATGGACCTTGAAGCTAGTGGGAATTCAAAGGAATCATCCAAGGAAAAAGGAAGTTCTCCAAATACGACACCAAAATCTTTAAATGGTATGAAAAATTTAAAATTAGTTTGTACTTTGTTACAATGGTTGCTAATAAATGATTGTTGATTATATGTATGAAATTAAATGTTATAGAAGATGAATTCAGATTGTTTTTTAGTTCATTTAAAATTTTACCATCATAAATTATTACAAATTTTTGCAGATGCTAATAACTATGGTACAAACTGTTAGATTCTCAAAATGTATTTTATATTCATTTTCAAATAATTTGACAAAATTCTACTCTGCAATTTACAACTTAATGCATTTTGATTTATTATTGAATAATATCCTACATAATATTGCTATGGAAATTCAAATACACCATGTTAGTTGTATTTTCCACATTAAAGATCCACTTTTACACAAAAACACATGAAAATAGCACTAGGAGTGGGTTTTTAATGGAACCCCCATACTAACATGGGTATTTTGCTTTTCCTAACAATTTTAGCTAGGTGATTATTGTTGGTGTCATATAGTAAACTTGCATTACACATGTGCTCTTTTATTATTGTGTATGTAAATGAAATTAGTGTATTATAAGGTTTTTTAATAATATTTTGTATTTCATGCCTTCCATAATTATTTTTTTCATAAGCCATAGAATCTCGTGTCCCTAAAATTCCAAGTAAAAGAGTGAAGAGAAAAAAAAAAACAAGTGATATACAAACAATGTCTCCTTAAATTGGTATGGTTGTTTTATATTTTATGTATACTCTCTTATAATTTTTATTTTCCTAACAACTTTATCTAAGTGATTACTTTTGGTGTCATCTAATAAACTTGCATAACACATGAACTCCTTTATTATTGTGTATGTAAATGAAAATAGTGTATTATAAGGTTCAATAATATTTGGTATTGAAACTATTTTTAATTATATTGCAGCCCAAATAACTAAAAATAAATTAGTCATTCTTGAATTAAAGGAGATTTTTTATCATAGCATCGATGATGAAGCAACAAACAAAGGAAATGTTGAGAAACTGGGAACTGATGCAGATTACACAATAGAGAAAAAGTTATTTTGGATTCATCCACATGCAAAAACATTCTTTGAAATATGTTTCAAAAATTAATATTTCAAAATTGTAATTTGGATGACAACTTTGAAACAAAACACAACAAGAGTTCTAAGAAAGTTGGTTTCAAAAAAATTACAAGATAAAATTTTGTTAATCTGGAATAATTTAGAGTGTAAACCAAAAAAGGGACATAAGGCCATTGACAATCCAACAAAAGGTATACACTCTAAATTATTGAAAAAATTGTGTGAAATGCATACCCAATACTATTATAGTGGATTTCTAATTTGAGAGAATGAAAAGAGATCCAAAAGAAAATGTGATTGTTGCCCCTCAATTCATTGGAACAACTCAAGAGGATAATTGGTTGATCGATGAGCTATGGAGAATGTTGATTAAATGCAACAAGGCAACATATGTGCAAGCTATTTTGAAGGATGTTCAGTCACATATAATAGTACCTTAAGATTATTAGTGTCTATTTCATGTCATAATATGTATGAAATCATGAATTGTTACTATATTTTGTAGCCCTTTTAAATTTAAGTTGACTTCTATTTCACAATACTAAAAAAAAGAATTGTTGATTTGGTTTGTCATAAGTAGAATAAAATAATTATATGTTCTTTATTTTTGTGAGATATTATTGTATTGATAACAATTACTGATTTGAATGGTTTTTTAATGTTTTTGTATCAAAATTTCCCATGCTATAGAAATTTTTACAATGGATTATATTGTATGTAAAAATTAATAGATAATTAGTCTATTTGTTTGAGTTGGATCATTACAACTATTTTTTCAATTGTGGTTTGAGTTATCATTATACCTCCTATAAATTAGTAATGCAAATGATGGTTCACTACATTCTTATAAACTATGTTAAGAGGTACATAGCACCAACAATAAGCATAGAATCTTTACTAAAAGAAGCACCAAAAGAAACTAAAGTAGAGACTATAGAGATTAGCGCATAATTAAGTAGGTTTGAAATTTAAAAATTGTATTATATTACATGTGGAAACTAATATATAATTAGTTTGTTTAATTGCAACCATTGTAATTACATCTTTCAATTCAAATTAAATAAATCATTATAAGTCTTAAAATCAATGATTTAAATGGCGGGTCAATGTGATCCTATCAGAATTTTGTATTCCATACAAATTAAATAAAGGTATTAGGTTGTATGTATAAAGTAAACATATCATTAGTTTGTTCACTTTACTGGGGCCATTATAATTATAATTTGTGATTACCATTTCATAATAAATACTAACATCATTTTTGAAATGTTAGGTTTTTATATCATTAAGAAATAAAGTGTTGAAGTGGAGATATGTTAATATCATACATATGGTTGCAGTGCAGTGCTAGACAAAAATGGGCATCACTATAAGTCAAAATATATTGATATTTAAAATGGAAGGAGTTTTCTTCCAATCATACACCAAAGATGAAAAAAATTGTTTTATTCAAAGAGAACCACATTGGCTATTCGGTGATAGGTCCTACTTTTTAAGGCCTTTCCATTTGGAATTGTGAAAATATTGCTTAAAAAATTATGTTGTTGCAATATGGACATTAAATGTCACTGACAAGTACATCCGACAAGTACTTGAAATATCAAATATTGATATAAAGGACTTTGAATTCGCATGGAACATGTCTCATTGTCATTTGAAAACAAAATTAGAAGCGAGAAGGACAATACAATTTTATGAGAAAAGGTTGACTAATGTGTGGTCCCAATATGTAGATAATTATGAAGAATCAAATGTATTGCTAATAGTTACAACAAATCATACTTCTCAATTCATCAGATATCGATCAAACCACATCTTGATACAAGCCTATACAGGAAAAGAGCAAGATACTTGGCTTATGCAAGTTTTATTCCCCTTTCTTAAGACACTTCATCATATGAAAGAGAAACATGAGGACATTTGAATGTTCAATAGAACATGTACTTCATTGTAGTGCATGAAGATAATTTTCTTTATAAATTTGTGCACAAGTACATTCCAATTTTTTAATGCAATTTGAATATATTTTTTCTAAATCAATTTGTATGATTTTATATCTTTTGGAATATTATATGTGAATTCTATTTTATTTAATTTTATTATTATTATTATTTTCTCTGAGGAAAAAGATTAGAACTTTCTATTAATAAAAAAAAAATTACAATGGGAATTGTCAATTATATTATTATATATTTCTATTATTATTTACAATTATTTTTGCAATGACTTTTTTGTATTGATTTTTTTTGCTAATATGTGTGTTCTTAAATGAATTATTGGCCATTGAAATCATATTACATGAACCATCATGGCATGCTTGCATTTTTATTGACTTCTATTTACTTATATGAATAGTACTGATATATAAATGTGAAATATAAGTTTTGAAATAGAGCGCATTGCAAAAACAAAATCAATTCTTATTGAATAAATTATAATAATTTACTTGAAAAATGCTACATGCACTATTGGTTATTCAGGCTAATGGGAAATGTATCATAGGTAAATGATTTGAACTTCTTGAAGCATAATATATGTGATTTCTCAATCCATATCTTACATAAATTTATATACTTCAATAAATTAATGGTTGTAATTAAAATCATATCATATTCAAAATAAACAACAATAAAAAGTTAGTTATTGACCTTTTACCTATAAAAAGCATTAATATGAGCGCATAAATGTGATATTAATTTTTGAGATAAAAACCTATTATAAATAATTTTGAATTTCTAGGAAAAAAGCATATAATTAATGATAATGATTGCGAAGTGGACTATCAAGGGTTTATTGGACGCTATCATAGATAAATTATGTCTTTGAAGCTTATTTAAAGAATTTTTTTTATTTTATTTTTTGTAAATTTGTATTTTAAATAAATTGAAACCATATCATATGAGGCATAGTTATATTATTATTTTTACTTAGTTATATCCATTAATATGAATGTATAAATGTGATATGTAATAACCATATACTATAAGACATTTTTCCAAAATAAATCTAATAATTTCTTGATAATATGTATTAAGTGGACTATTTAAGCTAATGGATGATGGGTCATAGGTGAATACTTCAAACTCCTTAAATTGTAAGGAATTCAATTTTTAATCAATAATTTATTTATCTATTTTTTAAATCAACTATTTGTGTGTGTAATCATCTTATCCCATATAAGTTAATAATGAATCCATTTATTTACTTTTATTTTTCCACCACGTAGTTTGATATGAGTATTACTTTCATATTGTATTTTTTTGAAATACAACTCCATGTAAAACAAAATGCTTTTTTTTTTCTAAGTTGGTTTGATCTATTAATATGGAACATAATATACAGAGTGAGATTCACCTGCAGGGTTGCAAAACTATCCAACTCCGGAGGGGAGCATAATAAAGAAAACATAGTATAGGCCGCCCAGAACTGGGAAACTAACCCAAAAAGTGCTGCCCTTAAACGGGAAACCAACATACAGAAAGTGTCCCAAAAAACAGAATTTGCAGAAGAAACTGTTACTACTAATATTAATACATTCAACCTATCCCTTGCAGTAATTCATTCACAAAAATCGTAAAAAAAGAGGAAGAAGACCTGTCATCAGGCTAACTGTCAATGTGGGGAGGAATCTCTTACACAATTGGGAAGCTATAGTCATCCTCCATGTCGTCCTCATCTTTTTTGGAATGCTGGGTTGAGTTCTCAGAAGAGGAGGGAGAGCTTGTATTCTTCAAATCCTTATCCACGCATGCTGAGTTGTCGCTACTTGTGCCTACGCTGCTAGAAGTATACAAGTGATATTTAAGTGGGAGAGTTGCAGATTTTCTGGTAACCAGAGGAGGCATAACAGAAATGGTAGACATCCTTCTGCATTTTCTGGAACTAGAGGCGAAGTCACTAGACTGCTCCTCCCGAAAAACTACCGAAATTGTCGCTGTGACTCATGGCTTATCCATGGTGATGTTGAAGAGGAAGTGGGCTTCATTTTTGGCCAAAGGATATTAGGTGCAGTCGTCATGGACAGAATGGGGCAGACGAGAGCCATCGCCACCCCTTCCACCACACCCCTTCCACTGCCACCCCTTCTGCACCTCATACGGTGCCGACGTGACATTATTTGCTTGCTAAAGGTGGAGAGAGAGCTCCAAGAGTCTAAGCTAAGAGACAGAGACGTAGAGTGATATGAGAGGGAAGCCGAGCAGGTGGACAAAGAGGGCTAAGCAAAGAGCTGAGACGAATTCCGAGTGGTGATGACTAGCGAAGACAGAGAATGGAAGCTATGGAGAGCCGAAGGACCAGCTTTGCTACGAGGAGATGGAGTGCCTGCTACTCTGGTGGACCGAGAGGCAAAGAAGAGACAGAAGTGAAGTAGAAGACTGGAGCTTAGAAGTTGAGGCAGACTGAAGGCTAAGGCAAAGGAATGACAAATAGCAGGACGCGTCTCCATTGAACGCGTCGAGCAGGTAGAGTAAATGCTGAGCGAGATAATGTGGAGTGCAGAATGTATTACCTATAGGGCCTTTAAGGCAGAGGTACTACGATTAGGTGCAGGTAGGTAGCCTAGCCATATATCGCCATCGAGGCCCGCCACCGTCAAACCATTAACAATCACTCGTATCCGGGCTATAAATTCTTTTCTTTTCTTTTTAACTATAACGGGTATGGAGTATATTAAATTGAAAAGATTATGGGCCTTTGCCGAAGCGACCCCTATTACAATGCAGAATTCTTACTACTGCTGCTATTAATCTATTACTATTTTCAGGGCATTTGTACAAAGCTTTCATTGTTTACAATAAGCTTCCCTTTCTTGAGTAAACTGCCTTTGTTTTCCATCTGATCAGCTTCGCTATTTGAATTTCTAAGAATATGATAAAATTTGCACTTGTCAAAGTCTAGGAGAACTCTCTTCAATCTGACCAAAATTTTTCTAAGGCTGACATTGCTGAACGTTGCCTCCAAATTTAAATTTTTTATTATAATATCAGAATCTCCGAAGACTTGAAGGTCTTTAACTCCTTTATCTCTTGCAATGAGGCAAGCTTTTATAAGCCCCTGAATCTCTACATGATTTTTGGATTTCTGACCTAATCCCCAACAGTAACAGTCTTGGGAAGACCCGTCAGGAAATGACCTTGTGCTCACAGGTTTCTGGATACCCCATCAGAAAATGCCTGTTTTTTGACCTCCACCACGATTGAAAATATTCATCCAGAAATCTTAAGCGCCATTCCAGATTGACACTTTGAGGGGAAAGAAGATACTTACGCGGATAAGGCTCTAGAGGGCCTAGCCACCTCTATTCTTCAGGCAATAACAAAGGATCATCTTTAAAATACTGCTGTTGAGCTACTTCCAGGAGAAAGGAATTGGCTTTTGTAGCAACTTGCAGAGTGGAATGCCGCTGATCTTTGAAAATTAACTGATTGCGAGCCAACCAAATCTTCCAACAAACATATTTGGGCAGTGCTATCCATATTTTGCGCCAGAATGATTTGGAAGGGATTTGATGGGGGTAGAAATGACTCCAGGAGGCAAAAAGGTCTGTTACAGAAATCTGAGAAGGGGCTGGGTTCTGAAAGTCCTATAAAATGAGTCCCCAAACATGTTTAGCAAATATGCAATCAATGAATAGGTGTTGGGCTGTTCTGAAGTTGGTTCTGCATAACACACATCTGTGAGGCCCTGCTATATTCCTTTTCTCCAGATTATCTCCCGTTAGAATTTTTTTGTGGACCAGGGTCCAAAAGAAGAAATTCGCTTTTGGTAAAGCAAGAGGTTCCCAAATTTTTTTCCAGAATTCTAGTGTTTGACTGCTGTTTCGAGAGACCTGCAAGATTCTGTAACCAGCTGCTGTGGTGTATACACCAGTCGGACCCCAACCCCAGCCATATTTCAAGTATCGATTGACAGGAGCAGCATCCTCCAGAAATTCGACAAGCAAGGTATGTTGAATAGATAGCCGGGCTGGGATTCCGTGGAAATCCCAACCTGCCCAGTCTCCTCGATGGTCCCATTTCGACAGGTCGTATAAACTGTTGACACCTGCTCGCTCCAGCCAAGTTCTGAGATCTGCTATGTCATCATTTTCATCTAGATTTTTTCTCCCCATAATGTTGTCGAACCACAAATGAGTCCGCTTACCATTGCCAGGTATTCTGTAGACCAGTGTTTTGAAGAAGTTGCTGCTTTTGCAACATAATTTCCACACCTGCGTACTATTTACAGAGTTTGCGTTGTGCATATTGGTGAGTGATTTGTTTGGACCATACTTTGTGCACAGAGTAACGCTGACCGGATGTGTGGGCTCATGGATCAGCTTCCACAATATCTTTCCTCCCAGCGCTAAATTGACAAGAGAGGGGTCTCTAATTTGCAGCCCACCTTCTACCATTGGTTTCTTGACCACTTCCCAGTTTACTAGGTGCATTTTTTTTTCGTTGCCTTTCCCTCCCTGCCACAAGAAGTCTCTGATCAACTTGGAGATCTGATCCATCACATTTCTTGGTGCAAGAAGAAAGGCAGCCTGGAAAATTGGTAGCGCAGACAACAAGGATTTGATTAATATTACTTTGCCTCCCTTGGTCAACCAATGGCCTCCCCACGCAGCAATTTTAGATTTAATTTTGGAAATTATTTCACACCATAGTGATCTCTTACTAAATCCAGATATGATGGGGAGACCAAGATACTTAAACCTGTCCCAATTTTCTTGACCTTTGAACCCTAGGAGAGTTGTAATGCCAGAGAGTTCTAGATGATCTAAGTTCCAGCTGAAGACTTCGCTTTTTCTCTCATTAACTAAAGCTCCCAAAACTCTGCAATACTTTCTAAGGACAGAGTCAAAAGCTTTGGCTATTCTGATGGAGGCTCCGCCGAGAAGAAGGAAATCATCGGAAAAGAGAGCATGATTCAGGGGTTCAACACCGTTGGAAGGCCTGAGACCCGAAATGTTACCCACTAGTCTTTCAGTTGTGATATTTCGACTAAGAGAATCTACCATTAAGATATACAAGAAAGGGGAGAGAGGGCATCCCTACCTGATTCCTCTTTGAGCCTGAAAAAAATTAGTTGGTCTACCATTGAATAACGGGGCAATCCAAGGATTATCTATATAGGTTTTAATTAAATGCACAAAGTGAGGTGAAAACCCAAAGGAGAGCAGAAATTTGCTCAGGAAAGTGTGATTAACTCTATCGAAAGCATTTGCCATGTCTAATTTTACCAACATACCTTTCTCCTTCCACTGTTTGCTTCAATGTATTGTCTCCTGGACTTGGATTATATTGTCTAGAATGTGCCTGCCCTCCACAAAACCGCCTTGAGAACTGGAAATCAGTATTTTTAGCAATGGCTTGATCTGATTTGCAAGCAGTTTTGCAAGAAGTTTATAAGAAGCATTACACAGTGAGATGGGCCTAAATCTTGCAAAAGATTCAGGGTTAGTATCTTTGGGGATTAAAGTGAGGTAAGTGGAGTTGGTTCCTCCACCAACCTTGGCTTTTTTCATGAACCCACTTATCATTTTTTGGAGGTCAGCCTTGATAATGTGCCAGCAAGATTTGTATAAGTGGATTATGAATCCATCAGGCGCTGGTGTCTTATCTACTTCCATGTACCAAATTACCTTTATGATTTCCTCCTCAGAAATGGGTCTACAAAGGATTGAGTTGTATTTAGGACTGATGAGGGGAGGTATGATGGAGAGGAAATCAACAGCTTCCTCGGCATTGCTTTGAGAACCTTCTCTTTATAGTTTCTTGAAATGGGATTCAGCGGCACCTTTTATTTGTTGGTAACCTTTGCAAACTTGACCTTCAGCTGTTTCGATTTTTGCAATGTAATTCCTAGACAATCTCACTCTGTATTGCCGATGGAAGAAGGAAGTATTCCGGTCCCCGGCCTTCAACCACAAACTTCTGGATTTGAGTCTCCAGTATTCTTCTTCCTTTTGAAAATATTGGTATGTTGATCTTTGGGATTTTATTTCTTCTTCCAACACTCTACTGTAATATCTTTACTTTCCAAATCTGTTTGCAGGGACGTCAATGCCTGCACTTCCTCTTTTCTTTGATAAGTAGGAGTAGGGGCTGGTTTCTTTATCCAGTCCTTCAGAGCTTGTTTTGTAGCTTTCAGCTTTTGCTCCCATATGTAGCTGGAGGATCCTGAGAAAGATTTGGCCCATGCTTTTTTCACTGTCTCTAAGAATTCGTCTCTCTCGATCCAAAGAGGGCTGAATCGAAAAGACATTGGACCCAGTTCTTCTTCATCTTCCAGGAGGAGCTGTATTGGCTTATGGTCAGAGGTGAGTTTAGGAAATATTTTGGTGATAATGATCTTTTTGTCCATCATTATGGAGCTTTACCTTAGGAAACGGTCTAATCGAGCAAAGATATGGTCCACTCCAACCCGGTTATTTGACCAAGTATAAATGCCTCGGACATGAATGAAATCTAAAAGGTCCCAATGCTCGGAGAGCTCCTCAACCTTGGCCAGCATGGAATCTCTAGAGCTGGAACCTCCCCTCTTCTCTTTTTCTTTCAATACAATATTGAGGTCCCCGACTATTATGATGTTGCTGGGGGAAGACTGCTCTAAAAAGACTCTGAGGGAATTCCAGCATTCTTAATAAAACATGGAAAAATTAATTAAAAATGTGTTAAGTGGGCCATATAGATTAATTAAAGAGATAGATCATAAATGGTTGTATTCAAACCTTTTACAACATAAGATATTTATTTTCCCATCCATTTTAACATTTTTTCATTTTCAATTCTTAAATAATTTACTTGTAATTTAAACAATCTCATATAATCCACCATGACTCGAAGTTATCTATTGTATTCTATTTGGTTATATGCATTAATGGAAATTTATAAATGAGATGTATTTTTGAAATGTAGCTCCTAATGTAAATAAATATATATTTTTGATAAAACCAATTATAAGTAATGGATAATAAGTTATAAGTGGTCTAATATAAATCCATTTATCAACTTTTATTTTTCTATCATGAAGTTTACTATAAGTGTATAAATACGACATTGTTTTTTTGAAATAAAAATCCAAGTAAAATGATTTTTTTTCCTAACAAAACATGAAATATTAATTGATAATTAAATTTAAGTAGATTCCTCAAGTTCTCTTAATATATAGGTCATATATAAATGTATTTCAACTTTTTACAATGTACACCATTTGATTTTCCCATCCCTATTAACATTTTGTAAATTTCAATTTGTAAATAAATCATTTCTAATTGAGATAATAAAAACCAAGTAGACATAAAGCATGACATATTAAATTCTATTTAGTTATATGCATTGATACAAGGTTATAAATGTATTATATTTTTGAATTAAAGCTCTTAATGTAATTAAAGATACATTGTTCAGAAAAAATAATGATTTAAAATCAATTGATGATGAGTTCTAAGTGGTTTATTCTATTTACAATCGATAACTTTTTCTAACAATGCATTTTTAAATCAATTACTTTTATATACAATCATGACATATAAGTCGATAGGTCAAGAAACAATTGATCTATTTTTATTTACCTATCATGTTGCTTAATATGAATGTATAGATGTGACATTGTTATTTCTAAAAGAAAACTCTATGTAAAAAAAATGCTTTCTATTCATGGATTAATTAATTCATAATGAGCATTAAGTAGACTATTCAGGCTCATTCAAGAGTTGCATCCCAAATGAACATATTTAAAATGTTTTCCACCACATGACATGATTTTCCCATCAAGACTAACTTTTTGTAAAATTCAATTATTAAATAAAATATTTTTAATTAAAATAATCTCATAGAAGCTAGCAAGGCCTGAAGCTATTTATTGTACTCCATTTAGTTATATGTATTGATACAAGTTTATAAATGTAATGTATTTTTGAAATAAATATCTTAATGTAAGTAGAGATACATCTTTTACAAAACTAATTAGAATTTATTGATAATGGGTTTTAAGTGGTTGATATAGACTACGTGGAAAATCATGTGTAATAGATAAATGACTTTTAATACATATTTAATATTCCAAATTAATGTTTTAATGATAATTTATTAGTATTTACATTAAGCATTTAATAATTAAAGAGCACGAGGACTTATATAAATTTCAACTAAAATCCATAAGTTTTGTTTCACATTTATTTATTCCCCATTAACAATTCTTATCATTTTCTCCTCTTTGTGAAAGTTATGGTCAATCATGGTTTTTCATATAATAGGTTGGAACTATTACATTAAGACCATTTTTAGTTTTTTACAATGTTGACAAGGAGAGATAAATTTCCGGACTGCCATCAAGTGTATTATTTTCTGAAAACCCTTGCTTCCACTACTTACTTGTCTATGTATATTGGTTCTCAATAGCCACTAATTCTTGTTTAATTGAATTTGTGATAGTTTGGATCATAATGGAATGACCTGAATACCCATTTAAGAATTCTCATTCGATGTACTTGGCTTTGAGTGGAGATAGATAAATGATACCCAACCTTCTTGAAATACCAAGATCAATAATGCCTATCTTTTATAGCGGATGCATGGATGTTGCAAAGAAGAATTATCACCTCCTCGTTAGTGTTACTTAAAAGCATGAAGGGGTAGAAAATTTAGCACAAAAACATTTTACTAAGTTTCTAGTAGACCAGTTTCAAAGAAATGCAAGGGATGCACATCCTTTCCACTTACACTAAGATCCTAACATCACCATTATTCAATCAACATGTCACACCTCTAGTTTGCGAAATTTTTTTTTTTTTTTTTTTCAATATATAATTGGATCTCCTTGGTATTTTCCTTTCTACTAACATTCAATGCTACCCAAGTTCACATTAGACTCGTGTACATACCATGCTAAGTCTCTTATAGAATTCTTATAGCCATAAGTACACTCATATTTCTTTTTCCACATATGGTAATGATATATCACATATATATACATTATCGACTCCATATATATATATAGTATCAAACCTATATATATAAAACATTGAACCCATATCTATATAATATTTCAATCCTATATATATATATCGTTGAATAAAGTCAATCCAAGATTCTTACACCTATGCATAAGCTTGATATATATATATAGAACCCATATAAAATATCGAACACCCATATATACAATACCAATTCCTTATATATGTATGGCATTGGATAAAGTCCATTAAAAAGTGCATTCACTCATACATAAATTATATATATATAAATCTCACGTATAGCTATGGGTACCACCTGGTACCACTATTGAAGGTGCGCCCCATACAAGCACACGCCATAACTATATTTATATATATATTTGTCGCCTATGTCGATGCCTTTAAACTAAAAGCAGTTGTCGCCATCCAACAAGGCTTTGACATAGCGTAATTACATTGCAGGCTATGATGAACTTTCAATTGAACACATCATAACTATCATACGTTCCGTGAGTGTTCTGTATAGACAGAGTTATAGAAAACTTTCGGCGTTGGAATTATGAGGTTGGTGAAGACGTGTCATCCTCCACCCGAACTGGTCATGCATGACTGGCGTACATTCTTTACAGTAGGGTCGCGGCGTGGCTACCTCCTATTCCCTCGGATAACTATTGCGCTTATCACCACAGTACAGAATGCCAGCTGTATAGGCGGTGGCGTAAACCCTAGTTTTTTATTTGGAACCTGCCCATACACGCGTTGGGTGCTCCTCCGCATGGTATCCCATCCTAGTACAATTTCAGGATTGTATGCGCCGTCTAATGCACTGTTTCGTCCATCTTGGTTTGACGCGTGAGTGAAATATAATATTTTTCTGGTTTTTGTCTGCAGGAGCACGTTTCGTTCACGGGAGGAAGGCTAGTGCAAGTACTGGGTGCATTGAGGTTGCCTCTGGCTATTGGAAATTTCTAGGTTTACCCCTGCGACGGCATGCATAGGATGCCCTTCTCCTCTGCGCCCATTGATGGCGCTGGGTACCTTACTAGCAACGTAGATAGGTTTTCTCAATAAACCTCGGGATGTCCTGATGTACTAATATAGTGGAATTAGGGTTTCGGTGTTCTTTTAATTGAAACCCCCTTCATTCGACTTAATTCCCGGATCTTTACTATCCTGGTTTCATTCATTTTTTTTTCTTTCTCTACAGTATCTAACTAGCTGTAGTATATCTCCGCAGAGGGGGCAAAAGATCGTAGCCTCTTTCTGCCCACGTTGGGGCGGTTTAATTCTTTTTATTTCTTACCACCGTGTTGCATTCCATTCAGAGTCTGATCTATGGGGTTTTTGGGAGTTAATAGTTATTATTTCTGCGTTCATTATGTTTCATACATGCCTAAACATTTGCAGGTTAAACGCACATGTCCTCGCGCACCGTCTGGTTTCCTCCTTTTTCGGTGGTTACCTTCAACATGACGCAAAGGGGAAAAGCTACTCGCAGGTAAACCCTTAGTTCTTTCCTTCCGATTATGGTGATTTTGCTTCAGTTGGTTTATTATGTGTTGACCCCATCCCGCTATTGTTCAAAAACACCCGAGATCTGTCAAATTTATTCTAGGTTTGTGATTATATATTTATGTCGAACGGTCTCATTCCGCTAGCATAACAAGTGTTCTGAATCTACAGTTTCGAACTATGTCCATAGTTTCTATTTCGGCTTACTGTCATTTTTGGTGGTTATTCAAATGAGGAAAGGGTGCCGAATTATTTCATGTCGGCTACCCACCTCCCTGAACGAAAGCTCCGCGCTTCTGTTTCATTCGCTTTGGTGAGGATAGTATACCTTCCGAGCGCAAGTTATGTCACGCTGGCTTTGGAAGGATTTACATACTATTTCTGACCTATAAAATTTATTTTAAAACGCTGCAGGAAGCTCAGCTACAGCCATTCATCATGTTCCTGACTATTATTTTGGGAGGCATTGTTTCATATTTTGGTTGCAGTTCATCCGACGGCCTCACAAATGCCACAGCCTCTTTTATGGTGGCCTAACAGAGGATTTCGCGGATTTGACCTACTGTGCACATCTCAATAATGACTATCGTTAGATCGTAACTCCTTTGGCACCCTGCATGATTCTTTTACCACTCGGGTTTTATTATTATTATTTTTTTTCTAATTCTTTCGCCCAAATCAAAATCAAATGAGTTTATGATGGCGCTCAGTATTTATTATTATCTCCTTGTTTTCTTAAAATTGCCTGTATGGCAAACGCCATGACTACGATTCGGGTTTAGCTCGCGGCGTCGTTATTTTTGTGGCAACTGTGACTAGATATACGCCTCGTATCAGTGATTTATCGTGGACTCTGTTCATTTTGTTTAACATTAAAACAATCCTTGACGTGCCGCAGCTATAAAAGTCGGGCAGCCAAAGGTTTCGTTTGACTTATGGCTAAGACAGTGGTTTTAAATTGACTGTCACGCACTTATGAATTTTAAATTATACATTTACTCTATTAATCGTAGGAATCACCTATATATATGTTTCGTTGTATCCTAACGAAGTTTTATTAACATCTCCTTTTTGCACATACATATAATTCGTGGGTATGGTGCGTATTTATAACTCTTTTTGACCTATGTAATTCATGCATATATATAGGTATAACCCATGGGAGATCTATGTAAAAGGAACTAGGGGTAATAGTTCTTAACATTTATTAACATATGGATATTTTGTTAAATACTTTTACATGTATTTAATAGTTCATTTGCTAGTACACATTTAAGCCTAAATTAAATTCATAACCATAATATTTATTTCATTCAAGGTTTAGAGATGAATTTAAAATAATATACACCTTATTATTGCTATGAATGTTGTAATAACTCTATAGTGTAGCTTCACTCTTTAGGTTAGTAAGAGTACATTTTATAAATCCTAACTTTTAATTTATATTTTTCTTTTGATGTATACCTATATGCATTCTCCAATGCTTGACTATAGGACTGAAATTATATTTTGAGTCTTTTGCTACTATACTGGTTTCAGGGCTCAAGGATAGAACTAGAGATATAAGATATACGTTTATAACTGCTAAATAATCATATAGAATAGAATCATGCTTTTCCTGTCACAAGTTGGAATATAAGATTCTACTATCTTACTTTCTTTCCTGCTTGTTTTGCACCATGTAAACTTCAGTACCTACTACCATATTGTTCTATTATGCATATGAGCACAATTTTCACATTCGTAGTTACAGAAAGCAAGAGAATATTTCATTATCCATAGGGACTAAGAAACTTCAGATTTAGACCACTATTGGTTTAGAGCTTCTAGGGTTTCTACTCTATGGATTTCTGGTCTACAACTAAACGGAATCTGGAAGGTGAATACCTTAGGATGGATTCTGTTAAATGTAGTACTAACATCAATCACACCATTTAATTTATTTTTATATATGTAGCCAATTCATACCATCAGAAAGTAGAATAACAAAAAAATTCATAACATACCACAATCTGCAATTGACCAACCTCCCAACCTTAGAATCCTCTTTGTCTCCTAGGACTCACCCCCGAGCAGAGATCACCTCCTAGCACAGATCAACCTCTGATCTGCCTAGGAGCAGCTTATTTAAGCTCATAGTTCCCCAAAGCATGTTTCTAATTCTGCGTCCAGAATAGCAGGATGCTTTCTTTCCTGTTTAGCCTAGGCTTCCCATTTTGGGATTCTTTAAAGCTGCTTTAAGCTTTTCATCAGCTTTTTCCAGCTTTTTCTCACCTCTTCCCAACTACTCCTCTTCATTGGGGAATTTTAGATTCCTCCTCAAATCTAAATAAATTTCTTTCAAGGATTTTTGAAAGATTTTTGGGGATTTGTTGCCTTATCCATCCTCATGGATTTGGCAAGTGATCTCTAATTCTCATCTTGGTCAAATTACACAATCATTTTATTTATTTCCTCAAATAAAATATGTAAATGCATTCACACCATACTTATCCCTTGGGGTCCACCCCCTTTAGGATTAAAGTTCAATGTCTAACTTTAAAAATTCAACACACAAATTGGGGGTGTTACACAACAACTCTCTCACAGGTTGTGGGAAAGGGTGTTAGAGCCGTCTAACACAAAAATCAAACAACGATGACTCTAGTATGTTATCCATAACTATAATATCTTTCTTGGATGTTTGACATACTAATATGATTTACCTTAACTAAATTGTTTCTAAGAGTTTTATTTCACACTCATATTGTGCATTGGTACTATTGTACCTAACAACCCCATGTTTGACCTATTCATGATCTCTAATTGTTTTGAAATTCCTAAAATTATTTTTATCTTAAATTAAGTTAATGCGGTGATTTACAAAAGAATGAATGTTGTTGAAGACCTTGTAATAGAATACTTCCAAATTTAATGAAATATGTGTTATGAGGGTTTTAAGTGTTAATTAAGCCATCTTTAAACTTTAATATGTGCCATTTTCTCATAGCTCTCTGCCACAGTTCTACACCAACTTACATGCGTTGGGGGTTGGCCATTTAGGGCAAGCCCTGCCCTACCCCCGCAATACAACGTATTCAATTTCTAATATATGTGAAAGTCCTTATGGTATAACAACTAATGTAATGGCATATCATTATGTGTGTGCGCTCGCTTGCGGGAGGTCATGGGGTCGAACCTCGACCTCTGCCCTTCCATGGGTACTATATTTTTATCCAAAATATATGCTTATCCAAAGTCATTTCCAGCCTTTGATAATATTAATAACTCATAATTTGATATATGTTCAATAATTTGACCTTATAACTTTATATTTGACCATAATATAAAATGCTCCCATAATATACCAATCCAACCCATTTAATATTTAAAATTTGACCTTGTAAGGGGGCACGTGGTGGCCTCTGGGCTAGCCACATGTCTTCCTGCCATTGGTTCCCCCACAAATCTCTAATAAAATTTAAACAAGTCACCCTGTTAGAAATCATCCACATTGTGACACTTGGCATGGTGTCATTGGGCAAAATGGAGGAGAACCCAAATTTTTGGCCTTTGACCCTGTTTTGACCCTCTTTTTTAAAAATTCGCTTGTTTGGCACAGTGATCAATGAGCTCAAACTTCCTCATACAGACTCTATTTTGAGCGAAACTAATTGACCCAGAATCCTCGCGATGGGCCCGATCCGGTCATTCTAGTTTGGTGTGATTTTTAGCAGTTTGAATTTTTCGAAATTTTTTGCCCCTAATCTAGATTTTGATTAGGATAGAATTTGCGAATCCAAAGAATATGGACAAGGTGATTCAAAAAGCACGAATGTGTTATCGGCAGTCCAAGGTAAAAGGAGAAGCTAGTAGGAATTGGTCGCCAAAGAAAGGATAGAGAAGTACTTAAAATTTTAAAAGAAGTAGATCTGGAAATTATAAAAATGCTGCAAGAAACTCAGCAAATAGACAATATAGAAGATACCAGCAAAAACCAAAATGGCCAACCGAAGAATGACTCAATAAAGCATCCAGTAGACTAGATCATGGGTAGATCCAGAAACCGCCATTGCAAGGCTAGGGATGCAGTGAGGAACATTATTATAAGAATTGTCCTCACTGTGGGAGAGGCGAAAAAACAACCAATCTGCAAGAGGCATCTACAGTGGGGGATGTTACATGAAACATACCAAGAATTAATGCAGCACTCGAGGATCGACAAATAGATTATTAGCTGACTATGATAGAACTGGAAGGTAAGTTATATTCCGAAGCTGTTTCTATTTTGGTTGATCCTGGTGCCAGTTTAAGCTACGTAAATCCCCAAATAGTTGAAAAGTGTGACTTGTAGAGCCATAAATTTAAAAGTCTTTCGCTGGTACAATTGGCCACTAGGGCAAAGAGAAGAGTTAACACTAAAGTCTCAAATTGTCCTTTAGAAATTGGAAATAAACATAGAAAGGTTGAACTAAATATTATACCTTTGGGTTCCTATGATATACTACTCGGAATGGACCAGTTGGAAGGGAATTGATCTCTAGTAGACTGTAAAGAGAAAATAATATATTTCAAGGCCGAAGATGGAACTCGCCAGGAATTGAAAGGAATTAAGAAACCACTTCAATTGTGCCCCATCAATACATCTTAGCTAGGTAAATGCATTAGAAAAGGATGTCAAATTTATGCTACTCATGTGGGATTCATCAATTCTAAGGATAATACCCCCATGCCTGAAAATATACCAGTGGTATAAGGATTTATGGATGTGTTTCCGGAAATAATATTCAGACTATCTCCAAAGCAGGATATCAATTTCACCATCGAGTTAATGTCCAGGACAACACCGATGTCATGAGCACCATACTGAATGAGTGTACCTTAACTAACTGAGTTGAAAATGAAACTACAAGAATTGTTAGAGAAGGGATATATTCGTCCTAGTGTGTCTCTGTGGGGGACACTAGTGTTTTTTGTGAAAAATATGGATGGATTGATGCGAATATCTATGGATTACAAGAAGCTTAAAAAATTGAATGTTAAGAACAAGTTCCCACTACCATTAATAAATTATCTTTTTGAACAAGTAAAGGGGGTGATTGTAGGGCCGAAACATGAAGCTGGGCTACACTTTTGTGAGAATCGGGGGCTGAATTTTTTTTTGGCAATAGTTCGGCCGAACATTTTCTAAAGTTCAGCTGAACTCTGTAATAGTTCGGCCAAACTTTCTTAGAAAGTTCGGTCGAACTCCTAATTCCGTTTAGATTGAAGGTACACTGACGGTGTGGGAAAACAGAATTTTTGTCAGAGATTAGAAAACCGGCAAAAAAAGTTCGGCCAAACTTTGAAAAAAAATTTGGCTAAAATATGAGTTCGGCCGAAATTTTACTTTTGAAATAGTTCGGCCGAACTAATTCCTATAAAATAATCTCCCGCGAAGCTATTCTGGTTACCGGTTTCATTATTGCTCGTTGTTTTTCGCGCGTTTTCGCTGTTGATGCCTGCTTTCATCGGGTAAGAGTTCTGCCTGCCTGCCTGACATTGTATTGATTATACTAGTTACCACTGTTATGATTAGAATAGAATGCCTTCACTAATAACTAAGAAGGGTTAAAAATGTGTTACATATGGCTTATATGACCGTAACAAAGCACCTATGAAAGCTGATATCAGTACTCTTAGAACTCTTATCCTTACTGATGACTCTTTTCACTATTATCTTGGAACTGATACTGTTAGTATCCCTAATTAATTTTATCATGGAATCGAGTGTTATAACATTTTCTTTCAGCATGAAAAATACAGCCGGTGTATATAGTGTACTAGGGCACATATCAATCCTCATAAAAACATTCTGTAAGACATATTTAAAAATTAGTTTACAGAATTTGTCCAAAAACAAACAGTCATTCTATCCTATTAAAAAATAACACTACAGTTAGCACATATCTTAAGTTTCCCGTATCAAAAATAATTCGGATTACATAATTCATGAACAGTCAATAGATCACAGATAAGTGTTCCTCCCAGAAACTTAGCTTCTACAGTTGCTTTGTCGATACCCCTTAGCAATTTCTCCATGATTCAGCTTCAGTATCACGTTAATAGACAATAGAGATTTAGTTGAACTTCACCTTCCCTTTGGCGCTAGGTCCATTTGAGTTGAAAAACTCATAATCCATTACACCAAATCTACCATTTAAGCCCCTTTTTGATAGTCTATCAGCTTCCAGGTTGTATTGAACCTACATGGGTCAGTTATACAAATCACTTAGCTTACTCGTATAGTATATGTAATCATGTATAGTATATATAATCACTTACATTAGACTAGTACGAACTTACTATACACCTCTTGCTTCGTATCACTAATCATAAGAACACAACTTCATCATAGAGCTAAAGATCACATGGTAATCATAGTAACATAATACGACTTAATATAGGTATACAAATTACGGTATTTATTAGTTATGATATGCAATTGGAACATACGCTTATTCATAGCTAATATATAAGGTGTCACTTACTCTACAGGTTATGATCATACCATTGTATTGGTCTAATCAATGACACACATAATACTAGTCTGAACAAGTAGTAGTGACTATTAGTCATATACATGGATTCAACTCTATGGATTAACTAGCTTCACCTCTTACATTACCCTTACTTCTTGTGACGTATTTATTACAAGCACTTTTATTATTATAAGTAAGCATCTCTTATCCTTTTCATTATTATGGAAATACTCATGATAAACACTTAGCACACTAGTAATAGGGATCTATCATATACGTGTAACTCTTGGTTAAAGGCTAAAGGTAAGTCATTCCACTCAATGGGATTAGTACTTATAACAATCCTTACATGCAGTCCAAGTAATGAGTAATCTGCAGTTTACATAGTCTACTAGTCTAAACGTATGTGTCCTAATCATCATGTTTGGTTTCTACTTAGAGTATGATGTTAACTAAACTAATGGCAATCAGAGTTCGATGAAGATAATTAATCCCTGTACAAGTGAGCTTATGACATGTACCAAAGTAAGCAGTAATACTAAGCTTATAGGGTAGTTATGGTTCCATTACCATTACCTTTATACGAATATTTTATACGGTTCTACAAGGGATACTGAATACAAGATAAGCTAGGATAGATCACTAGTCAATGGTACTCATTCATCTTTATCGAAACAAATCACAATATTCATGTTACTTACTCTTAATGGGATTGAAAGGGCATTACATAGAACCCATTCTTATACGTATTATGTATATAAATCATTAGGCTAATTCTTAACCCTTTGATAAGCTTACATATCTACTAGCTTAGTTTATGCAACTATACCAATTCTTTTATTCGATTAGTGGATAGAGCAATTCCCATAAGATAGATGATGAAGTAACATAAGCAAGGATGAAAGATTATACAAGATACAAGCTCTTACATAACACATGGTCTCACAAGAAGATTTCAGAGTGATGTGTCCATGTCATTAACCATCGTAATGGGGTTAAGTATAGATAGAAAGTGTAATCATAAAGGTTACATCACCATGTTCTACTCATTCTTATATCACTGATAGATATTCATAGTATTAGATACAACAAGCTAATGGTATACTCATATCTATTGTTCTATTACCATTGAATATATAGAGATTTGATATGCTTGTTATTACTTACGATTTCATGAAGCTAACTAATCATGAGAAGCTTGTAATGTTCGTATATCTAATGATTAGGCAAGGGTTTCACATACGATAAGCACTATGATTCCCGTTACTTCACCTTTCTCAAGCTCATATGGGATTGTAAGTTACGTATAAGTTCCAAGTTATCATATTGATTAAAGCTAAGGTAATGATGCAACTATGATATCACTCATATCAGATTGTTGTGTTTTTCATATCTCTGCTTAATGGCATTGGTTCTCATGGTAACCTTATATGTCACAATGGTAATCAAAGTAAGCTCACTCAGCATGACCTATGATAGTTTCAAGCTATAACCACTTATAAGCTATTAGGTCAAATACGTAAGCATTTATATCCATAATAGAACAGTATTTATATTGTAATGAATATAAATATATCAATAAAATATTAGCTATATGCCCTTCCATATGTGTGCCCTGTGCATTTCCCTCTATTACATGTCCATATCATACGTGAAATACAGGACCCAATATGAGAAAGTAGGAAATCAATGAAGCTAATTAGTACTGTAATCACCTAATCAATCATAACTTATAACCTTATGCTTACACCTTGTTAGCTCTATATCATAGGTCATATTAGATATAGCTATACTGTGAAGTGTTCCAATAACTCATACCACTAATAGCTTATACTTCCTGATTATGGGAATACTAGTAATAAAGCTTACCTTGTTATGGCTTATATACACTATTCCAGTCATATGTAGTAATCAATAGAGCTCATAATCTAAGGATGCATACTTATACATGAGCTCTCTACAATGGCTTTAACACAATTATTCGTAGGATGTATAGAACCAATACCATTGACTGCTACTAATGTGATATCAACTACACTGGTCCATGTGTTCTACATAATGAGTATTAATAAGCTTACCAAGTGCTTATCTCACTAGAGTAATGGTTGTAATTGATTATGTATTACTATGCATGTATTTACAACACATATTGAATAGGTAACATACCAGTATTGAATCACAAGCTATCTTAGTAATATGAGCTTATTAAGATATGGTGATTATACTCATTAGGTACAACTAATCAGTATTCATTACTACTTACCAGCCATTGTAATATCCTAATCAAATGAATAGGGTATAGTGTCACACATATCACATACGTACAAGTTTGGTACTCATTAAGCTACATACTCATCTAAATAATGGTAAGAAAACCATGCTTTGGAATAGAGTCATTACATTAAACCAATCACGTTATATGTGTAATCTATATAAGGTATGTGATAGTAAGCTTATGGTGATAAAGCCTATTCTATAAACATAGGTAATCACTTACATAAGGATAAACAATAGCTGTAATACTTATAGTAATAACATGAGCTTTACACTTATACTGTAATCTCTCTAAGCTCTTATCTCATTACATAGGTGTGACGTATTCTCCCTAATAATCATATTGTATATATATACAACCATATATATTACTCTGCTTCATAGTATAGTGAGTAATCACTACTTATGGAGATGCTTAGTAACGGACTCTTCAATTACCTATGTTTCCATCTTATTAATAATATAAAACACTATCCCTTATAGAGATTTATCAACCTAATGAACACACTACTTCATACGTACTTAACACTGATAGTTGAGTCCATATCATGTTGCTTACTCTATCTATTTCCTTTGAGGTTTACCATCTATCGATTCCCATTGTATAAAAGGGTGTTAACTACAGCTAACAGAAAAAGAAAAACCCACCATAAATTCGTATGATATCTCACAAAAACACTGTGAATGGTGCAATAATAGACAATTAGTGACAAACAACTCACATATGTCCCTTTTACAACACCATAGATAGCCAAAAGAAATGGAAATAACCTAGGGAAATAAGCCCAAAACCACCATAGACATGCACAATACACATAGGTGTAGCGCCCACTAACAAAGTGGGCCATATCCATCACATAAAAAATATAGATGTGACCAACCTATGACTCCATATTTTGTAGACCAAAAGGATGACAAGTACCCTGCATAAAACAAAACTAGAATTTCCAGGAAATCACTATACTAAACCCCAAAAAATACAGCCCAAAAAATACCATTTCAAAACAAAGAAAATATGTTATCCCTGCCCCTGAAGATCCCAAAAAGTGACAGTAGAAGGATCTACGAAACAGTTCATACAAAAAGGGACATCAAAGTTTTTACTGTCAAAGTAACAACACATATTAAACCTGAAATATGAAAACACAGCCTCCCTGAACTCCACTGTACTTAAATGATGGGGACTGAACCTTCAGCTTGAAGACCCTGCATGTTATATAGCTGGTAATTAATCTTTCCAAAAACAGCCTTCAGCCCCTGCTTTGACAATTCATCTGCAACAATATTCTTTTCATGATATATATGTTGATAAGTAATACCTGCAAAAACAGTTTTTAAATTTTCAATTCTGCAAAGCCAATATGAAACCTCCTTATTTAAACCTCCTTATTTGCACATTCATATTCAACAATTTTTTATGAACAAATGACACCAATTGTGTCGAATAATTCAGTCAAATTTAATGTATGCATTGTATGTTCTGAAGACTCCAATGTAATGGATGTGTTGTATGTATTTTTTGCTTATATATTTTTATGTTGTTTGTCATAGTAATGTCATATAGTGTATGAAGTTTTAAATTGTTTTTAAATTATTTTTATTATGTGTTGTATGTGATTTTGATTGAAAATGTTTCTTTTTTATTTATTAATTAAAAAAAAATTATTAGAAAAATTATTGCTTTAAGCCTTAGAATTTACAATCAAAATTAGAAAATGTAATTTTATCTAAACTATTTATGAAAAGTTTAATATTGTTTGATCTTCTCTACCATGTCCTTTTTACATATATCTAGAATAATATTATTTGTACAGTTTCTGTTTTTTTGTAACATTTTACTACCATAATAAAAATATATAGAAATAATAATATAACATTATAATATCTTGAAATGGAGCTAGCCAACTCAAATATAGTATTGCAAATCCCTGGCTAAGTTAGATGAGGAGGCTATGTATTACATATGGTCTTGAATGAGAATTTGGACTCTTTAGATATATATCTAAAGAGTCCAAAATCTCATTCAAGACCATATGTAATACATAGCCTCCTCATCTAATATATAAAACTTTAATCCATGTGCATAACCTTAACATTGACACAAATGGAATTTACAATTTTACTCACTGCTTTATGATAGAAAAATATGTGGATGAATATTGCCCAGATATCCAAAGTCAAAAGGGATAGATTAAAAATGGATGCGCTCTAGTCATCAATAAAAGATAAATTAAAGAAGCATGACATATTAGTAATTCAAATTAGATATGCATACCAATTGTGTTCATATAACACAACAAATAGATGATTCAATACAAATTTCACATAGAAGTCATATTTATCTCATGGGCCTTCAATTTAAATTATATATCTAGCATTACATTAAGCTATAGGAGATAAATTGAAGAAGCATTTGAATTTAAATTAGACATGTGTAATAATTATGTCCTTTAGTTTAATAAATAGATAATAATTTGCAAATGCCATATCTAAGCTATATTTCATCTAAGTAGCTTTCAATTTAAACTTATATCTAATGTTAAATTATATAATAGAATAAAAATAATCCAAACTTCGAAAAAATATTTAGAACTTTAGTATAAAATGTGACATATAATTTTCCTGTGTGGAAAAACATAGTTATTGAGAGTTCAAAACTCATGCATTTGAATAGAAAGTGGGTATACAAATGAGCAAGTAAATTTTTTCTAGAAATGAGGAAGTGAAGGTTGATAGAGAGCCACACAAAATTGCAAATTCATACCTTAACAAAATTGTTAGATCCTTTTAAAGAAAACGTGTCATATAATCAACTTTCATCGAAATATATGATAAAATCAACCCAATTTTATGAAAAATAGTATACCATTTTTTACATAATTTCACATAATACAAATAGATAAATTTTACTTAAGTATTGTTATAAAGATTTAACTACCCATCAAGAGATGGCCAAGTGATTGAGACAGGGCATCATCACAATAAAAAACCAAGTACAAATTGTAGTAATCCTAGAATCAAGCTTTACATAAGGTAAAATTGGGGAACTCATGATTTGTACTATAGATGAAAAACATTTACCCTTACCAAAAAATATATGATAAAAATTGACAAACTACATAAGCTTAAGCTTAAGGGGATATAATCCTTCTTGCCTTCCATATAGATAATGAAAATTATTGTTCCAAGTCTCATGTTGCTTCTCATGTTATTTTATAAACCTTGATTGGAAAGAAAAATAGAAGGGCAGAAATGTAAGAAATATAAAACATAATGAAACACAACGTAAGAAATAGAGAACATAATGAAACACACACATACATATCTCTAGACAATCAACACAATTATTTTCCTAGGAAATCCTTATATGGGAGACAAGCAACCCTAAAAAGTGATGATGCTCTAGACTCCTTTTTCCCTAGGAAATCCTTATGGGAGAAAAACAACACTAAAATGTAAACATGCTCTACTCTCTCTTTTATGGTATGGAAAATATGTAAGTACAAAGAAAGAGGTAATCTCTCTAGAGTTAGCTAAGACTTTTGGCATGTAAGGTTGCTATAAAAACTTAACTTCATACATTTTTCTCTCTAACTTCACACTCCTAGTTGTATTTTCAACTATGGAACAAAAAACAATAACACAAAATGGAACTCTTATTCCTCCTAGTGGCCAAGTATTTAACATAGCGTGATAGCCAACTAGGTGTAAGATTTGACTCCGTCAACCATTAACGAGGTTTGTGATTTTAGAGCTTTTAGAGTCTTGTTAAAATTCCACATGTAGCTAGCTTTCCATGCATGAGTAATGGGGCTAAAATGTCATTCTCTCGTACCATGGTGGTCAACATGATAGGTCAACTTACTAAAGGCATAAATTTTGAATGAACTTCGTTTGATGTTTTTCTTGCACCATTGGATATGTCTTTAAGTGTAGAATAATGGTCAAGATTTCAGCACAAGGGATAATCGTTTGACCCCCAGAAATGTCATTTAATACCTTAAAATGACTCCAAAAGGTTTTAGACCCCAATTCTCCACCCACCATTAAAATGACCCTACAAGTTGATTCTTTCAGTTTTTTCACTCTATAAGCATCAAAATATATGACAAATAATATAATTATCCAATCTAGATTATTATTTAATAATTTGTTAAAATTATGAGTAAGATATACATCATGGAATTTAAATAAATAACATTAATTCATTGAACACCCTTGTACATTCCTTGTTGATACTTTGAAAGTAATACGTTTTGAAAAATAATTTGTTTATGGATTCTATTTTCCACATTCTCTCAACCATATCAAAAACCTTCTTATAATATTTTAAACCTAAGGTCTTTCCCATACCAAAGTATGTTCTTTTAAAACATGTTTTCTTGGTGATATGGGTGATTTAGAAATGATTGGGAGAGAAAAATTCCTCATTTAATATGTACAATATGTTTGGTTCATGCCACTAAGCCAAGAATTTTAAATTCAACTGACTTTTAATATAACCAACTAAATCCTGCAAAAAAGGAATAAAACAATTTATGTTAGGGTTGTGGATTCAAGCATTGAAACAACACACCATGATATTTCAAATTTAAAAATAATGGTTTGAGTCCTAGGTAGCTCAGAATCCTATTTGTTTTCAAAATAAGGATGCACTCCCATTTGATTCTCATGATTAGGTTGTAATCATGAGGCTCTTGCTCAAGAGTGGACCTTCCCAAAATATTGTGATGTCTTGTCACAAACAAAACCATCAAACTGAAAAGACATCATGCAAGAAACATCGCTTGCTGACATATCATTTTTCACTTTCAAAGAAAAAAAAATTCACATGATGTGAATATCTCCATGTACTCTTACATATTGGTGTACAAAACCATCAACCAAACACAAGTCGACAAAACATGCCTCTTCAAACAACTGACTCTCAAGTCAAATAATAGAGCTCATGTACAAATTTCCATATTTTTTGCATTTAAGTGTGTCAACATAACTCTACTTTCAACATCTTGCTTCATGCAACATGCACCATACTTTGAATTTGAAAAGAAATTCATGAAACATCAAAATACATGCAAGGCCTTAATTAGATAAGAAATCTAACCATCTGTTAGCAAACCATTTCAATGGCGCATCTTTTAGCTGCACTTCATCATGTGAATCATCTTGACCCTCATCAATTATGGAATCCTCTTTTCCATTCTTGTCGTTATCTCTTTCCACCTTCTTCAAATGTTGTGGATGACTTGTTGGATACAAAGTCCAACACTTTTCCACAAGGTGACCTTTCTTATGGAAATGAGTAATAAACAATTGCATCTTATTTTCAACATCATTTTCCTTGTCTAATGGGCCTTTGACTTTTTGCCTCATTTATTTAGAAAGTTTCAATGTGCATGGATATCTTCTTCCAACATCTATAAACATTATGATTATTCAAACCACAAAAGGAACATGTGAAAGTTCTTTTATATATCTTATGTGAATATTTACCATGTTTATCATAATCAAAAGCAATTTGATTAAAGGAAAATTTATACCTTGAACATTCACCATTGTTGCCTTCTTGAGGAGGTGAATTTGATGAGGTAGTGGCTCTCCTTTGAATACTAGCAATGAATTTAATGACTAGATAGAGCTTTCAACATCCTCTTCTTTTACATTCTCATTAGCTGCATGTTTATTAACATCTTCTTGCAAAGTGGGTGTCAAACTTTTCCATTCATCATGAACACAAACTTCACAAGCTTGAGGTAATGAACACGAAATGAAATTCCTTCTTGGAACAGCTTCATGTGCCTCCTTGGCTTTGGAGCATTCTCCATCATGTTTTCCATAACCAAGACCCAAATAATTAGGCCCTTACTCAACAACATTTAGCTCAACTATGCCTTGTACTCAACTATGCCTTGTACATGTTTGCCTTTAACCCTTTACTTTCATAGCACATTTTCATCAAAAATTTGGACCTTATTCCTCTAGTGTGTCTCTCAAAAGCACGTACACATTCATTTTGAGAGGAAATTGAAGAAATAAACCAATAGCTAATTCTTCTAACTAACCTTGACTAAAATGAGCTAAATTGTACTTTGATACCAACTTGATTTGAATATGGAAAAACTAGTTTTATTGGGCTATCTCCCTCATTAGTTAAATAAAAATGTGTTTAGGATCGTCTAAATTTAGCCAATTGGGAAGGGGTTTGTGTCAAGCTTTAAGTGTATTTTGTGAGAAATTTATGAGTTAATTAGCTTTTAAAAACTCATGTGTACAACAAATAAAATGCAAAATTTTTATTTAGGAAATTTTTTTCCCTCAATCCAGATTCCGATCATTGGACATGTAAGAGGAAGAAAGAGGGAATTCACTTTTCAAATTCTAGAACTTGTCTAAACCAAAATAAACTAGAGGTTTGGTTTTCAAATACATTCACTTATTTGGAAAATTTCTAGCTACCAAAAGTCCATATGCCAATCTACCTCCCAAGAAATCCATTTATTACACCACTGGTTAGTTTTTTGTCTTCCTATATTCTTTATCAACCTCTTCTAGTGATTCTTGAAATGTGGATACTTAAATCCTTCCTAAAATTTGAGCTCTAAAACGAGAAGACATACAAGGTCATTTTAAGTCATTCCTCTATCCAATTATAAAAACCAAGTGAATATTTCTACATATTGATTTCTGTCCCATAAACTGTACAATATAGGTGGAGTTGCCTCGCGAGATGTTTAACAAACATAATAATAGAGAAACAATTAGTGACGTCACTAAAAGATGTAGCCTCTTCAAGGTATCATATCCTCTCATCAAGGTCAAGAATCTATTCACCAAAAATGTCCTATGGAAATGATGGTTTAAGAAAAAAAACTAGACAAAAACCTTCAATGAGAACAACAAAGCTAAAACCTCTTCAAGGTCTTCAATCTGCTCGTAAAGTTAAATTACATGTCTTGATCAAGTCCAACAACAAAGAAACATTCAGTGACAATACCAAAATCTACAACTTCTTCAACATCTTCTAAACCATCTTCAAAGTCAATATTGTGTGCATCAAATTCCTTAGCAAGGTCATCAATGGAGTCATCAAAACTACTATTTCAAACTTCAATGCCAAAAATAAGTCAAAAGAATTCAATTTCTCCTCCAAAATCTTCTTCTCTAAGAAAATCTAGCATGATGTCGAGAAATTCAGTAATTCCACGATTAAATTCTATCAAAGTTAAAACAAATACTTTTCATCCTTATTTAATGCCTACCTTTTCAGGTGGAACATCTCCAAATTTAAGGACCACAATGACATAAAATATCTAACTTTACCTAATAGGTGTAGACCTAGAATCCCCAACTTTGCGTGACATGTACAATTGAAGATCTTATATGGTAAGGAGTGTGAGAAGAGAGTCATGGCCACTGAGTTGAGCAAGAGAAATAGTTTGGTATGACAACCTTACTTGTGATAGGTCTAGCTAGTAGACTACCAAATTACATAGTAATGGCATTCAAAATGTGAAAATTCCCATTTCACTTGGAAATAAGATGGTAGAGAAAGGTATAGATGCAAGGAGATATCCATCTATGGTAAACAAATCAAATAGTTCTATCAATTCCACCTTGCAACTCTGAGAGACATTGAATTAAATTTCATCTTAAGATAGGGCTTTGAGAGGACACTGTCAAAGCCAACCTTCGTTATGGCCTTGAAACACATGGTAAGTATCAAGACTTAGAAACCTTATTTGCATAATTGTTTCTAGCATGGACCTTAATGTCATAGCCTTCTTTTGCCTAAAATGAATGCAAATTTCCTTGCAATTTGGCTTGCGACATTCATAATTCAGGCTCATGGAACATGATTGTGTTGCAATTGTGATAACATCTCCTATATGCAGAAGCTAATAAAAAATGATCGAAAATGACATTTTTGCTCTGTTTTTTTGAAGATTTAAGGAAAATTACACCAAGTAGCTTCCAACCTCATATGACCATCATGTAAAACTATCTCAGGATATTGTCCAAGTAAGAGCCACTTAAGCAAGCAATCTAGTATACACTCCAATCTCAATTAGTAGCATTGACAGTTCTAAGTATGGTGCAAACATTGCTCTAGATCCTTAATGGGGCATGTTTGATGACAATAATTTAGGGAGTGAGAGAGGTTAGGTAGGAGAAAAATTCAAGGAATCCATGGGAAATTGAAAAATATATAACTAATAAGGTGGAAGACATTTGTAACCTAAGAGAGAAACCTGTTAGGAAATGGGTGAAGTTGGTATTACACACCCAATTGGACAACCTCGAGGAGAAAACATTTCTGCCACTTTATTTGTTGGCATAACCTAGTAAGTGTTATTCACTATCATGTATTTTGTAAAGGCCTTGACCTAGTTCCCATTCAACTCCATCCACCAGGTTGTATAGGATTCCAAGCCTAATTTCATGAAAAGTAAGTTGGGGATGATCACATTGACCTGCTTGATGACGTGTCTATGAAGATTAACTACCTTGAACTATTTTTTTGCATAGGGAAAGAGACACATTCCCATGTCTGAGCATGAACACGCTATTTGATATTGTTAATGCCTCTAGTGTTTACTTCTACAAGTTCTATAGGCAGAGTCTGTAAAGGGCCAGGTAGCCTCTAGATCTCATCATTTATGAAAGGTGACATATCTATTAAATGCCCCTACAGTCAATCTCTGGAATGGATCTAAATATAAGTTCTTCATTTTAATATCCGTAAAACACAACAACTTTAAGTTAAACTATGTACATGTGTCATTTCTCCCACAAACTAAAGTGTATAAGTGGTAAATTTTATACCAAGTGTGCTCCCACCATGTAAAGCGCAATTTGGTGAACTTATCATTTTTATAATTTCTTTTTCGATTAAATTTAGTTTCACACATGATCAATTATTGCTTTGAAAGTTGTGTTCTACATAATTTGTTTACACTAAATTACAAATTGATTTTTGAAATCTATTTTGTGTAAATGTCGACCAATAGATATATATCATGGAGGATGAACGACGAAGATCAGTCGAATCCCATATGGAGGTTCAGGGATCGGGGGATGTTCACGGTATTTAAATATAATCTTAAATCTCCATACATGTGTGTACATATGGAATTGAATTTTTATTAACTTTGTGAGTTAAATTAGTTGTTAATAAGTTTCATATTTTAATTTTTAGGAGGTAAGAGGAGAAGGGTTTCTACTCCATCCATGGAGCGTGGCGAAGGTTCAACCGGTCGAGGTATGAGTGGTAGCAAGTTGCGGGAAGGGGGTGATATTTATTCCCCCGAAGGCCAATCAATGGCTGCTGGTTCTCAACAAGGTCATTGTAGGTCTGGTTCTCAGCAGCGTCATTCTGGGTCTGGTTCTCAACAGGGTCATGTTGGAGAAGATGTTAGCCAACAACATCAAGGTTGCCATCAATTTCAATATTTTTTCATTAAATTTGTGCAACTCTTTTTACACATGTTTTTTTCTAATATACGAAATTATATATATATTGATGTAGAGGCTGAAAACGTTCAAGCTAGTGGTCAAAATAGACGCAGGGCAGCTCACTACATTCAAGAAGAAGGCTGTCAACCTAGCACAACTTATCCGACCGAGATTACTGATATACCATGGGAAACCAAAATGGAGAAATGCACCTTACAAAGGTGTGAAAGCCTTCATGCAAAATTGCAAAGAGATCTCATGGCTTTGTCTCTACCTGCTGAGAGTCAACAAAGCCTTGAAATAGTTACACATTCATTGGGTGAAATGGTAAATGTGTACAGAAATCTTGGGCCAACGACTGATTCATTTGTAGAAATGATGAGAAAGAGAAAAGAAACAGTGATGGGTCCCGATAAATGGGAGGAAATAAAACAAAAAGTTACAAGAGAAGTGGCCAAGTCAATGTTTAATTATAAGGAAGGGCCAAAAATAAAAATGTTGAAGGTGCAGTATTTCAAGCACCTAGACAAAGCTCGTTATTTGTATGATCGACATCTTGCGGCCTTTGGAAGGCTTCTATGGAACGATGAGGTTCCTGTTTATTTTGCACAAATAATTTATGCATAATTTTTTTTGGGTATGAAACAAAACTACAATGACCTTCCTTCAGAATTTTTTGGCCTGGGAAAAAGTTGATTATATGACCGTAAGGATGCTAAGTGAGATGTGGAGTTGCCTCGCCCTGAGCCGCCATTAGTGAGTCGACCGTTTCGAGTCGAAACTCTGCGATCAAAGATGGATGTGACTTCTCAAATAAGTCAAGAAGCAAGGGATTTTATGATCGAAAATGTTTATAGCAGATTGAGTGGAGTCGATCTTTGTTTAAATTGACAAAGAGCACGTGAAAATGAACGTGCCAATTTTTTTTATTATACAGATGAGGATATTTACAACATGAATGTTGAAGATCTCCGGACATATGAAATAAATTGTCACAATGGTTTGCAAGACCTAATTTTTCATGAGGAAGAGGGCACCGGAATGGTATGTGTTAGTGACCTTAGGGTTTGAAATTATTTTTACATATACATGTGTAAAATTTGTAATAAATACATGTGTATGTACATGTATACATTTATTTGTATGTGTACATTAATCTAACAAAAATGTATGATTATATGTTAAAACACCATTTGCAGTTCTCACACATGATGCGTGATGAAAATGTTAATATCACGTTTGGGACCTTTGGTTCAAACAATGCAGATGGGGCTGACCATCAAGATATGTTGGAAAATGTTAATGTTTTTTAAGTGACTTTAAAATAAATAATTGTTGCCACACATGTACATATATGTATATATATAATTTGATAAAATGTTTTTGGGATGGTGGTACCTTCGTCTTCCTTGGGAGATGTACCTTCTACTTCTTTGGGAGATGAGCCACAAGTATGGACATTTTTCATAAGTTTAAAATTTATGTTTAAAAGTTATATATATATATATATATATATATTCTACCTCAAAAAGTTCCATTAAAAATTGAGATAGAGAGAGAGAGAGAGAGATCTATATTTTGATTTATTTAAAAAATTTTGAATTTAGGTTCCTATAGAAGATTTTTTTAATCCGGGGACTCTAGCGACGGAGATAGGAACATCCACAGCATTTGAACAAGTTGTCTTTAGTTCTTTTTTTTAATATTATTGAAAATAAGTTTATATATGTACACGTGCATTTTCATTTGGTACAATATATATATATATAATATATATATAAGCTTTTTAATGGAAGCACGGGGAATAGAATATATATATATATATATATATATATATATATATATATATATATATATATATATATATATATATATAATTTTTTGTACAAGAAGTTCTATGAAAGATTTCTTTAATACTGCGGACTCATGAAGTAGGTATACAGACAGATATATTTTAGTTATATATTATTTAATAATTTATATATATACACATACATTTTCATTTATAATTTTTAATTTATATATATATATATATATATATATATATATATATATATATATATATATAGTTTTATATTTATATTTATATTTAACTATACATGTATATTGTACAATTTACCACTGCATATGTTCCTATGGGAGGACCTGTTCATCAAATGGAGAGGGAACCTTATGAGGTATTGCATGATTTTTTTGTTATATTTTTCTTTTTACATGAAGTTCTAGATATATATATTCTCATTCATTTTTAAAACATCAAATTTTAATGTTCAAGTACATGTGCATTGTGTATGTAGGTTTCCCATTCACAGGATAGGGCACGGACTGAGACCCTAGTAGGGAAGACGCTAGATTCGTCTTCATTTGATGGACATGATTTACAATAGATTTGATTTAAAAATTTAGATGGTTTTAAAATTTGTTAAACTTGATACAGTTTGATACTTGTGAGATTTACAATTTTTGGACATATTTTATTACATTGTTATTATATAATTTGTTTTATTTAATTTTTGGATGGTTTCAATCTACATTTTGCATGTGATATTTAATGAAATTTAAATATTTAATGTTTTAATGTTGCACAATATATAATCAAAAGGTTTTTAAAACTTAAAGTTTTGGATGGTTTCAATCTACAACTTAAAGTTTTGGATGGTTTCAATCTACATTTGCACATGTGGTATATAATGTTAAATGTTTCTATTGGATCTAGTTGAACTATAATTGGCATGGCATGTGAAGTAACGATCTATATATAATTTAAAGTTTTTTAACTCAAGTTTTGAAAGTTTTCAATCTACATTTCGCGTGTGATGTTTAATATTTTAATGTTGCACGATATATTATCAAAAGTTTTGGATGGTTTCAATCTACATTTGGCACATTTGGATGGTTGAAGTACATTTCTAATTTTAAGATTGCTTTTGATCTCTCCATGTAGTTTTGTTTGAATGAAAAAATTTCCAATAGGAAGAACATAGAATTTCAATGGAACTAACCATGTATCAATTGAGCTCTAATTGAAAAAAGAGTTTAAAGAAGTAGATATATGTACAAATTATCCCTTTAATATTGATTGGAAATATAAGTCTCTAGTACATATATATGTTTGTTGAATTTGGGTCAATGTCGTTTATGCACTCAAATAGGTAGCCTTGTCGATTTATTTACATTGTTGAAACTTTTTACCAAAAAATCCAACTAGTTTTTCATCAATGCACATAGAAAAACTACTTGGAACAATTAGTTGTGCATTATAGAACATATCTATCCAAGACAAGTAACATTTTTCATCAATGCACATTGAACATATCCGACCATTGGACAAGCAGATTTTGTACTAGATTTTCAATCAGGATTAGAGATGTGGGTCAAATCCCACCAAAAGTCGGAGAAGTGCTCCGAGTCTCTTGTCTGAAAGGAATTTTCATACAAAACTATACTACAGATGATTTATTTACATTGTGTCCATACTTTTTACCAGAAAATCCAACTAGTTTTTCATCAATGCACATAGAAAAACTAGTTCTAGTTAATTGCATTCTAGAACATATATATTGAGTACGTAAATAATTTTTCATCAATGCACATAGTAAAACTAGAACAATTAATTTCATTCTAGAACATATATATATATATATATATATATAACATTTTTCATCAATGCACATGTATAGAAAAACTACTTTCAGTTGATACTAGAGCACGTGCTTGTACCCAAACAATTTGTAGATGTGCAAACACTTGCACAAATAACATAAGCAGCTAAATTTTTAGTTGAGTACTGAAAGTTCTAAAACATATTTAATCCAAAGATAATAAATTGTTGGACAATTCACTCAAAAAAATTCTAATGGAATTCCATCTTCAATAATCCGTTCATGATCGGATTTTGACATTTTCCATCTCTTAATTTTCGATTTTTTCTTTGATTGAACTTCTATCAACTTTATGCGTGCTGCACACACCAAGTGACTATATTGAAAACTTATGGAATCAGGTTCATAGTCTTCAAAGTAAACAAAGTCTCCACTTTGATGAGTTTGTCTAAAAAAATAACCTTTCAGTATAATAGACCCTCTGTCATATTGAAATCCGTGATCATTATAGTTTTGTAATAATTTCATTTTTCGTTCAGTGCAACGCATCAAATAATACTTCACATTTTCATCGTTGTCAATAGGTGCAATTACAGAAAAAACATCTCCTGCACAATAAAATAAATTTAACAAAATTATGCATATTTAAATTTATTTCTAGATCTTTAAATCATTAGAAAGTAATTCAAATGTTACCTTCTCTAACAAGATTAGAAACTCGATCACCATCGGATGATATTGTAGTTTCCTCTTATTGCATTTCTTCAAACATTGCAACAGACATTTTTCCCTTTGTATTTAGCTCTGTATGTTTCCAATCATTCACATACATTTTGTTTTCACAAACGTCATTGGATTTTGTGTTGTCTATGAAAACATCACAAAAACAAGAATATTTTCTTTTATCCAATGCAAACACATTTCTGGATGACTTTGTTTGAATTGAATGCAATTTTTGAGTCCCTTTTATTGTTTCAATGTCATTTCCAATTGATCTATCTACGTCTTCGATTCCAATATGCCAGAAAAACCTTTATATGGAAAATTAAAAGAAGAATTTGTAAATATGATATCAAAATACAATCAAAGATAATCATTGCATGATAAATGTACAATGTTTAAAATTAGATTTCCAATATAAATTAAATTGAATGTACCTTTGCACTTCTCTTGATGGGTTTCTCTCATGGCTTAGAGCAGCGATGCACCATTGAAAAACTTCTTCAGCGTTCACAAGTCGGCTTGCAGAGTGGTTAATTTGATATCTTCGAAGTACTCATTTTATGCATGCTCCTGCATCGTCATGTTCTCCTTTTCCATGGCCAGTCTCAAAGAAATTCCAACAATGTTTAATGCAGGTTTTCTTATAAAGACAGCACAACCAAAATAATGATCGTGCAGATTTGAATTGACCTGCGCATCCATCTGACCATATCCAATGTTCATTGAATGTTATTCCATGATTTTTCAATGAATCATAAATTTTTCCAAAACAATGTTGTACAAAACATGTATCATGTGTACGATCGTCACTGATATAAAAGTGATATTCTTTAATGATATTTAGATTTTCACTCATGATTTCTATATGATCAAAATTTTGTTCAGCATGTCTATATAGAATATGGACGAGCATGGAGACTTGGTCAGAATGATAGTATTCACTCTGAATTTCTTTTTGTGGAAAAAATGTGTAGTTTTCTGCAAAATCAATCACTGAAAAAATGGTCCCTGGTGGAAAAACTTCATGAGATTTTTTTAATTTCAAGTCTTTCCATCACGCTCTATGGGAATGCTTGGTGTATTTGTAAATTTCTGCCTCAAACTTTCTCAAAAAGTCTATCAGAAAAATTTCGTCTTCTAGTAATTCAATTATTTTAACACTATTTTCACCTTGAATCGATGTATCGATATATTCATATCTCTTCCATTTCACTTTCATGTTGGACAATGATTGATCATTTATATCAATACGATATTTGTTTTGAAATTTAGTCAAATTTCCACAATCATCACATTTTTTACCACCAACACATTTCTTTTTGTAAAATAGTTCATCTCTTTCTCTTTCACATAGAATTTGAGATATGAAATCACAAATAGTGGAAGGAGGAGGTGAATCCTTCCATAATGTTCTACCGAAATCAAGGAATGTGTCATAATATAACTCAAATTCCACATGATAATGACAAAAACAAGTGTCGCATACGGTGATAGGTTTTACATACCATGGTTTTTGTTGAACAAAATCACTGAGTGAAACATGAATTTGACGATTCTCTTCTTTGAACTTGTTGAATAACTCTATCTGAGTGGTTTCCAAGAGATGTTTTTCATGTTCTTTTTATTGATTTCATGCTATTCTTCTTCGCATCACATGCCTTGCAGTTGGTGAAACAGGTGAATTGTTCTTCCAATATTCATATATTATTTTTTTAACATTTTCTCCAAGTCTATCTTTGTATGGTTGCCTACAAATAGCTCTCCAACAAGCGAGTTCATCATTTACATCTATTTGCAACCGAAATTTCTGATGTTTGTGCAAAAATTTTTGGGAGGTTCCCAAAAAATGTTTCGAGAGAAAAATTTCTTATAAAAGTAGAACGAAGCTTAAAAGATTTACTTCAACTCAAAACACGTACATACATCCAAGAAATGTCTTTTGAATGTATGTCTAAGAATTTTTTTTAAGTTCAAAACAATTTTTGCCAAAATAAGGCCGCCTCCAAGAAATGTCTTCCAAAAAAAATCTTTAAACCCAAAACAATTCTTTGTAAAATCAATTTGCTTCCAAGAAATGTTCTTAAACCCAAACTTTGAAGATAAGTTTTTGAAACCAAACCAAGATCCTTGTAAAATGAGATGAAACATAGTTTTGAAAATAGTTTTAAGATCTGGATATCACCAAATATGGATAAAGTATGATGACATATATAAAAAAACCTTCTTTATTCAATATGGGCACTATGAGTTCATGGTGTTACAGTTTAGATTAACCAAAACACTAGCAACTTTCATGAGTTAGATTCATGGAATTTCTCATCCATTTTTCGATAATTTTGTTCTGATCTCCCTTGATGATATATTAATCTACTCAAAGACCATGGAGGAACATAAGGAACATTTACGAATGGTATTAAAAATGTTGAGGGAACATCAAAATTATGCCAAATTCAGTAAGTGTGATATTTATAAGGAACATATCCAATATCTAGGCCATGTTATTTCTATTGAAGGCATAGTTGTAGATCTTGAAAAAATAAAGAATATTATGCAATGGATGGTGCCCAAAAACATAGAAGATAGATGTTGTTTATGGGACTGACTAGTTATTGTTGGCGTTTTATTGAGGGATTCTCTAAAATTGTTTTTCCTATTACCTCCCTGCACCGAAAAGGGTGAATTTTTAAATGGACCAGTGAATGTCATACCATCTTTGAAAGGTTAATACAAATGCTGACTACTGCTCCCATATTGAAGGTAGCTAGCCAAAACAAGGAATTTGAGGTTTGCACCGATGCTTGCAAGGAAGGAGTGAGAGCAGTGTTGTTGTCGGATGAAAAATTCATTGCATATGAATATAGGAAGTCGAAATATGATGAGAAATGATATTCTACTTATGATCTAGAGGTGACCGTGATAGTGCACACACTCAAGGTATGGAGTCACTACTTGTTGGGAAAAAGGTTTTTGCTGAAAACAAACCATAGGATCTTGACTAGTTATTTTAAAAGAGTTGATTTGAATGCTCACAAAGAAAGGTGGAATGAATTTCTATGTGAATTTTATTTCGATATTAAACATGCTAAAGGTAAGGAAAACCACGTTTCCGATGCCTTAAGTAGGAAATTACATTATTTGTATGAGCTCTACTTTAACCATGTGGAATTTAAGTTCCAGGAGCAGGTGAAGGAGGCAGTAGAAAAAGATCCTGAAGATCAATTTTTATGGCAGCAAACATGAGAAGTAGAAAATCAGAGGAAGAAATCAGATTATAAGATCAATAATGAACAACTCTTGACTCTTTGAGGAAGGATATACATCCCTACTCAAATGAGATTAAAAGAGATGATCTTGGATGAGTATCACCGACACTCTTATTATAGACACCCTGGTTACCAAATAATGTTAACAGCAATTAGGAAAGCTTATTTTTTTCCTGGAATGTGTAAAAATATTGTTGAATACTTGACTAAATGTCTGGAATGTCAACAGGTCAAGGTGGAACATCAACACCCAGTAGGTTTTTTGCAGCCTATACTTGTACCATAATGGAAATGGGAGGTCATATCGTTGGATTTTATTACAGGCTTACCAAGATCGAAGAGACATAATGACTCTATAATGGTGGTCGTTGATCAGATGAGAAAAGTAGCTCGCTCTATTCTAGTACAATCCAATTAGAAAACTGTGCAAATTACTGACTTCTTCATGAGGGAGGTATTTAGATTGCATGGCATCCTGAAAATAGTCATCTTAGATCAAAATGTAAAATTCACCTCGGCCTTTTGGAAGGCACTGTTTACCGGTCTGGGCACACAAATCAAATTTAACGTAGCATACCATCCATAGACGGATGGATAGACTGAGCGGGTTAATCAAATCTTAGAAGACATTCTACGCATGTATGTGATGCAACAACCAACGAAGTGGGAAGATTATTTTCATTTAGTAAAATTTTCCTACAATAATGGATATCAGTAATCCCTTAAGATGAGTCCCTTTGAGGCATTATATGGAAGGCAATGCCGAACACCCATTAATTGGAGTAGTCCAAAATCCAAGCTAATTTTTGGACTGGAAATGTTGGTTGAAATGGAGCAAGAAAGACAAAATATCCGGCAAGATCTAAAAGCTGCCTAGGACAGGCAGAAGCTATATGTGGATCGAAATAGGACATATCGGGAATTCGATGTACATGATCATGTGTATGTGAGAATTAGACACAAGAAAAGCATCTTAAGGTGGACTATCTGCGCCAAGTCGGCTCCCAAGTTCTGTGGAAATTTCCAAATCTTGGAAAGAGTGGGACCAGTAGCCTATTGGAAAGCCTTACTGATTCACATATGTGTGCACAATTTGTTTCATGTATCTATATTGAAACGATATGTGCATGATCCAAAGCATGTAATACATTGGGAAAAAATGCATGTAGGAATAAATTGGATTCTAGGATCTCGAATAGGAGATAAAAATTATATAAATTAATTAAATCTTTGCTGGTTACAGGTTGAAACGGATGACGAATTTCTAGTAGAGCCTCAGTGTATTCTCGAGTACAGAGAAATAACGCTTCGGAAGCGAGCCATCACCAAATTGAAAGTGCAGTGGAAGAAATTTGGCCTGAAGGAGGCTACTTGGGAAGATGAAGGATTTGCACGAGAGGCTTATTCGAAACTATTTACTCACATGGGGTAGAACATCGAGGATAATGTTTACCTCAAGTGGGGGAAGATGTAACACTGAAATTAAATTCTTATACCATTTTTAAATCACACATTTGAATTTTTAAGTAAAACAATATTAACGATTAAGTTAATCAATTAATGAACATGATTTATTCTCTTTTGAATAAATAATTATTTATGGTGTGATTTCCATAAATTGATGGTAAAAATTTCCAAGATTCCAGAGTATTTATACTAAAGCAGTTATAGACAGTTACCTTCTCTTCTTAGGATAAAAGGGAAATCCCAGAGAGGAAAATGGGTTCTATGTAATGAGAAGGGATAGCCAGTGGGCTATAAGGTGAGAGTTGTCAAGATCTAGTTGGAACCAGTGGAACTCTGCAACCTCAAACTAGAGAAAAGAATAGACATAAGTCCTGAGGTCTTCTCTAGTAATACTGCTAATCAATCCTACTCTGGTGAGGAGCACAGTGGGAGCTGAGAATTTAATTTCCTCTCTCATGGTTGGGAAGCTACCATCAAAATTTCTTATTGAGATAAGTATTATAATGAAAAATAGTGAGAAAAGAAAAGGTTTAACATGAATTTATTAAAAATAATTTGTATTTCTGTAAACTATAAATATTGCTTACAGTAGACTAGACGCTGTATTTTTCTACATAACTGCTATATGGATTGGATATGGTAGAGAGATGTTTCAAAATTAATTATAGTATGGTTTTAATTTTAATATAATTCCTTATGTTGATTATATAATGAAAGAAAAATAAATACATGTGTATAGAAATTCTAAGAAAGTATAGATAGCATTTATGACAGTAAAGAATTGCAGGCTGGAATATGTAGGAAACTACGAATTCTCTAGAAGATTTAAGGCTGAAGAATGGAAGGGACAATTAGTCCATCCGGGGGGAGAAACCCTATATTAAACAGTATGTATTATAAATCTACAGGAAAAAGCATACACGGACTATGAGTTGGAGAATTAAAACCCATTTTGAACAATGGTTTGGTCATCTCTAGTACCATAACTTGAAGGGATAATAATTTTAAAGAGAAATTGAACTATAAAATAGTTAAAATTGGTGTTACTATTGCTAAGTATAAAAGATAACATAATTAAACAAATAAAGGAGAATGTTTATGATTCTATAGTAACACAGTTAACGATATTCACCATAGATACCACACCAATGTAATGGTAGACATATACACACAGAAAACCTTCAGAAAGACATAACCATATATATATATATATATAGATCTAATACATTGAAAATATAATAGTTCGAGTGTGATCACACTTCCTCGATGACTGTAGTAAACCTAGATAGGTAAACTTGAGGTATTAAAAATAACAGAAGGACCAATCCATGTACGAGCTAGTTTAACATTGAAATTAAACCTTGCATGAATATAATGAAAATTTGAAAGGAAGAATCTCGAATGGAATTTAGAATAATAATCGAAGTGAACGATTGCATGTATTTTCTTAACAAAGAGACTTCATTGAAAAAACCCAAATCTGGAAAATTAAATATAAAATTATTCATTTACTTTGCAAACTTGTCAAGCTCTGAGAGGACCAGAAGTGAGCTTGAGAAAACATGGTTATCATAATTTAAATAAACATAAATAGTAACAGAGTTTCATGGCGTTAACTAGACAATATTCAAAAAAATAATTAACTCTCACAACAAGATATATCAATTGTTACGACTCACAGTATGTCCAACAAGGCTTGAACTTTCATTCACGGTGGAAAAGCCTTAGTGGCTTCATGAAAATATATATAGGAAAAAAGTTACATTTTAAACCCTCAAGCATAGATAGTAGTCTTATTTAGAACTGGAATATGAAACATCAAAAGACCCCTCGGTAGTTTCCATATGTACCTGGAAGAGAAAAAGGTCAAACGGCCATTAGTCGAGGTAGGTTGCCAAACAACAACATTATTATTGGAAAAATTTGGGGTCATGAAGTTACCTATAAGACAAATACATGAGGTTAGAAGACCTCGATTTCAAGGTTAAAAAAAAAAAAAAATAGACATTAACTATAAATTTAGAAGCATAATAGAAAACCATACCTTATATATGCAACAGGGTTCGATTTCGAAGACATGAGCCATAAATTCATCATTAAAGCTATGAGAAGGAAGCTATGTATTAAACAAAGCGTTGAAGATCAATAATCAGAGAAGTGAGGGAGAAAATCCTAGTTCGTCCTTAGCTTTCTTGGTCACTCCATTGATGGGCAACTAATCTCCTCAACAGAAACTAAGCTTGGAATTAAGGAGGCGTAAAACTGCATGGTGTCCTAAAGCTGTGAAACTAAATTACAAACCTCGTGCCAAACTCGCAAGACTGCGGAAGGGATGCAAATGCTCATGTTAATCGAGAAATCATATTCCGCAGTGGAGAGATAGAAAGTTTTAAACAACAATACACTTACATGTATTTGGGTTGAGACAAAAGACAGAGAAATCACTTTGTGTGCACAATTGAAGAGGTCGAGCTTCTCTCGTAGCGACGCCAAATGAATGAGCAGTTAGGGTTTTCAAGGTAAGGGTTTTACTCTAACTACCCAGGAAACTATCACAACCATAGATCAACAGATAGGACAGGCGATGTAGATCATACTATGTGTCATGCAAAATTCGATGGACAACATTAAACAATGCCACAGATATATGTGAGAGTTAACATGCCAAGTAATAAGTTTTAAATGATATGCAATTTATATCGATATGGGGATATATCAACACAGAATTTGAAAACAAATAGATTCCACCCAAGTCATATCATATCAAAGGTTTTGATATCATATGTATTAAATCACAATACTATCATGTTGTAAATGATTAAGTCACTACTAAGACTGGTTGTAACCATATTATAATTTATTATATAGTAATAAAAGTATCCTTTAAATTACCAATATGATTACAATGTTTTTATAGGTAAAAAAAAAAATTATCCTAGTTATGTTAGATGTTACATATATTTGAAGAGGTTATTGAAGAAAATCAAGAAAACAAAACTAGAGAAATCAAAAAATCAAAAAAACATTGTTCTATTCAACTAACATCACAAATAAAGTCTAGTGTTAAGTCGAGCTCTCCATAAATACTTTAGTAGTTTTGAATATTCAATCTACTACTCAAAGATTAAAGTACAATGTAAATGGAGACGGTACTAACTCTAATTGATTAAAGTATTTGATAGAAAATTAAATGAGAAACTTGAATGTAATAAATCTAAATCTTCTTTGTAAGAACTTGTTTCATACAATTGTGAGGGATGTTAGAAAGCCTCTGTGTTATTCTAAATTGAGACTCGAAATCATTTTTTTTCTTTTACTTGAAAGAAAGGATGAAACAATTGCACTACAAAATTTTTAACCTATATAATTTTGTAACATCATGAAATCAAAACCTTTCAAAATATATGGAAAAATATGCACTATTAATTCATAGATTTAATAATTTTATTAGTCATGTTTACCTTTGAGAGAGGAGAGATAATCTAACCTCTAAAGGAAATTATGTACATGATGGAGAAGTTAGTGTCACTCAAGTCTAGAAACACCACAAGAAAGGAACGATCCTTCCTTTCCAACCATTGTTGATGTATTTTGAGAACATAAAGTATTATGTGGACATACCACAGGTATGTATATCTACAAATCATTCAATTAAATTTGTATTCTGCAAGTTGTTTGACATGTCAAGGTTATTTCAATGGAAAATCTAGAACTAATGTTTAATTTTGTAATAGGAGAAGAAAAATGAAGGCTTGACTGAATATAGGCTACAACTCCTTTCCATTTTAAGTGGATCCTTTAGACCAGGGGTACTTGCATCCTTGATGGGAGTTAGTTGTGGTGGAAAGAAAAATAAGGGGCTATATAGAAGTGAATATATGAATATTTGGATTACCCAAGAAGAAAGAAAAATTTTCTTTCATCTCATGATATTGTGAACCAAATAGATACTGAATGGCATGTTAAGGATGTATGTGATGCATAAGCAGTGCACATGGGAAGAATATCTTTCGCTTGTAGAGTTCACCTACAACAATGGGTACCATGATTCAATGAAGATGAGTCCATTTGAGGTTATGTATGGGTCAAGCTCCGACACTCCCAGCAATTGGAATGATTTGTTTAACATGGTATTGATTGGACCTAAGATGTTGGAAAACATGGAATATGAAATGCAGGTGATCAATAGGAACTAGAAGGCATCTTAGGATAGGAAGAGGAGTTATGAAGATAGGAATAGGTTTTTGAAGGAGTTTCAGGTTGGGGATTAGGTGTACTTTCATATCAAGCCCAAGAAGAGCTCCTTCCAGATTGGATCATGTGCCATGTTGGAACCACAATTTTCTGAACCCTTCGGGATAATTGAGAGGATTGGACGAGTGGCCTACCAACTTGAACAACATTCCATAGTGAAATTCAATTATTTTTTTCTTATATATTTTCTTAAGAAGTATGTTAAAGATGTTGATCATGTGATTGAATCGTTTGAATTGCATTTCGAACCATATGGTGAAATCCTACTTGAGCCTTAGTGTATATTGCAAAAATAGGTGCTGATGCTCTGAAACCGAGAAATAGAGAAATTTAAAGTGCAATGAAAGCACTTTGGGCCCGATAAAGCTATATGGGAGATGGCATATCAGATGTGGGCCATGTATCCTTCCTTTTCTGCTGGTTGAGGTAAAGCAGTTTTGGTGTGATGTTGGTATATGTTTGGTATATGCTTTTATGTGATGGATGGATCTATGTACATATTTATATGGATGTAAATACTTCCATGAGCTATGTTATAATACTCTAATTAGCGGTATGGTTTCATGTCATTTGAGTTGTCATGTTGTTATGATATCATATTGGGTTGATTTTCAGTAGGGTGGCCATTGTAAATACTGCATTGAGCCATGCTATAAATCTCCACATGAAATATGTACTTCTTTTTAGTAGTTTGCTAAGGTATATGTGTGGTTGAACACCAAGGACTGTGTCCCCCAAGGGGGAGCGTTCTGTAACAGCCCTGGTGAAAATCCCATGTAATAAAAGTTAAAAATAATAACCACGGTTGATGGGACACTTATTCCAACTTGAATGTTGGGAAAAACATCCTAAGGGGTATTCATTTCGTTTATTATGGCTAAGGAAATTGGAAAAGGAAAAGGCTAATAGTTTAGAAAGGAAAAATGACATTTTTGGCACATTCATTTATGAAAATAATGAAAATTAGGAGAAAAGGAAGACAAAAGGTCACAGGTTGGCCGCTTTGTTCCCTTTTCAGAAGATTTTTCATGAAATTAGAGCTGATTATCTTTCTTGGCTTCCCTACAATACCCTGTAATTCAACTTCCTTTCCTTCCGGAAAAATATTCAAGAAATGTTCTTGAAAATTAAAAGCTACCATCCCCAAATATTGTATCCATTGTACTCCTAGTACATCATCATCACCTCCCATTGGAATGGAAAGCATCAGACTATTCAAAACATATACCTCCATTGTTAGCTTGATATTATGGCATTTTCCAGAGAAATTTATAGTTCCTCCATTTGCAACCATCACTTGATATTCTGGTGTTGGGTATAGGAAACAATTCTATTCCTTGCCTACCTTACAATGAATAAAATTATGGGTACTACAAGAATCAATAAACACTATTACATTTGTATTCTTAATATGTCCTTCTATATTGAGAGTTTGAGGAGTGGTAATTCCTACCAATGAATTGCACGATATGGTCGGACACATTTATTATTCTTCTAAGGTTGGTTCCTGGTGTATATACTCTTCTTTTGAAGTTTCTTGTTCATTTTCTTCCTCCTCTTCACAATCTATGTAAAATAATTTCTTTTCAGCACACTTATGACCTTTAGTGTATTTTCTATCACAACTGTAGCAAATCCCTTTTTCTCTTTTTTCTTCCCATTTTTGTGTTGTCAACCTTGTAGGTTGTGGAAGTATAGGAGTAGGAACACTTCCATATTTATAGATGTGATTCTTAGGCTTCCTTGTCACCATAATTTTGCATTTAATTTTTCTTTCCAATCTAAATGCCTTCTCTAATGAATCACGTTCCAAAACGCTAACTTCATGTTGGATGTTATCCTTTATCATCAATCATTTGTTCCTCTGGAACATTAGTTACTCTTATATTTGATTTTTGGAAGTTGTCAATGTGCTCCACCACTGAACCCTTTTGTTGAGATTTATCAAATGGCTAATGAAGTTATTTATCTTTTGATCATCATAATGTGCTATCATTTCCTCCATAAGAATTGACCAAGTGACAATTTTTTTACGGGAGCAAAGCCATTGATACCATAAAAACGTATTTTGTTCTAAATGTAAAGTTTCAATGCATACCTTTTGTGTGTTTTTCACATTATTGAGGTCAAAATATTGCTTCATCTATAGTATCCATGTTACAGGATCCTTGCAATCAAACTTCCTCATATCCATCTTTGGAATATGGTGCTTCTTCCATCCAACATTGGAGTTTAAGAAATCATGATCAACATTTAATTTTTTCTCATCATGAGTTTCCTCTACTATCTTTTTTCCATTAGGAAACATTTATTGTATCAACTTTTCCAAACCTTCCATGTCTTCTTTTAGATCATTCTTCATGTTTTCCATGTTGTATTTCATTTTTTCTTCCATGTCATCCATCTTAGATTCCATGCCAGCTTCCATACCCTCCGTATTAGCTTCCATGCCATCCATATTAGCTTCCATTCCTTTCTTCAAATCATCCATATTATCTTCCATGCCTTTCTTCAAAACTTCCATTTCATTTTTTGTTCCTCTTTGCGAGAGAGAAATTTGGTGCACTCTCTCTTGTAATTTTGATATGTCATGTTGCAATTATTTGTCTTCATGGGTCATAGTAGAGCCTTCTAAAGGCTTAATGTTGTTGAATTATTTTTTGGGGGCATTTTATAACACAATACTAATATATATTCTACAATATTCGCTTGGAATCAATTCAAACTGGTTTTTCACACAAGACTTTTGCAATTCAAAAAAAAAATTACACACCTTTTTCCTTATTTTGAGGAGCTCGATACTGAAACTGAATTATCCCTATGATTTAGGATCTTCAATATCTCAAATTTGGCCCTATAGTAGCCCTCTGAAGCTTCTTTCAAATTCCACAAGTCTAACCTAATTTGGATTCTTCAAGACAAAATTGTGCCCAATCTCCCACAATGAGCTAATTATGGACTCGTTCAGTAGAGTGAGCTTGTACAGAGTGCCATGTGTCATTTTTTCCTCCTTCGGCTCTGATATTGATACAAAAGAAACTACCATCCATGTACTTATGACCACCTTTTACAAAATTCCAATCTGATGCTCAAAGAGAGAGTTATGATGATTTTCCAACTATCACGTCTTTGAGATGAAATTCGGGAGCCTGAAAAACTCGAAATTCCACAGATCATATGTCAGACAATATTTTGAAACAATATCTCAAATTCTTACATGACATCCCTCCGGATTTTTTCTTCGCTCTATAAAAATTTTAGCTTTTGATCCCATGTAGAAAAAAAATTTATAGCGAAAATTCCACGATGACCTGTTTAGGTTAAATTCTTGATCTTGAAAAACACCCTAACTTCCACAGATCATATCTCTAAAAATATTGCGAAACAAGATCCGAAATTTATTCGTGACATTCCACAGGATTTTTACTTTGCTCAGATACCAAATGTTATGAAATTGGCTCCAAAAATGGAAGAAAAGAGAGATCAATGCCTTAGAAATCAACCCCTTCAAGGGGGAAACCTCCTTTACATTACATAAATGAACAATTCTTGGATGATACAAATGAAAAAACCTCCTTATATATATATATATATATATATATATATATATATATATATATATATATAGTTCATATGGGGTTACAATATAATTTTCTCAAACCTAACAATAATAATGTATTTTATAATAATATATTGGGGTTACTGAGAGCTTAATAAAGCAGGGATTACACTAGAAACAATAAGGGACTATACTAGTAATATAAGGACCTAGCATGGAAAATAGTGTTAGAATGATATTAACTACTGATGAAAAGAAATGTAAAAACAAAGAGTATCTATACAAGTAATAATAATAAAAATGATATCTATATAAGGGTCATCAAAGTGGAAAATTACCCTGTACATAACATAAATAAAATTGTAAGTACAGGAATACAAAAGGGACATAATGAATTATAGATCTGTAATTAAATATAAAATAGAGAAAGGTAAATATTGACCTAAGAGAATAGTTGTAGCCTCGTACAACAAAATTTGATATAGTTGTGGAAATTATGCAAATCTGGAAAAATGGGTTTTCCAGGATTAGGTATAGCAAAAAATGATTATAAAAATTAATTATAAACAAAATTTGGAATTCATTATCTCTAACTAATTAGAGTATAACATGAATTAAAAATAGAGTTCTAAGATTGTAAGCATAACTATATTCTGTTAAGAAACTGCATTAGTTTATAGGAATTCAAATTGGACTATACTGAAAGAAATTTTAATACTCTGTCTAGTTATACAGAGTTATATGATAAATGTATTAAAAATTAGGAAATCATGGAGGCATTATAAAATACATTGTAACTTGGAAACTAACAGGTACTGGAGTTTAACTTAAAAGTAGAAATTAAATATATTATACCTTTATTAAATCTCTGTCAAACCAAAAATTTAAATAAACGAATTCGAATTATGTAGACAGATTTCTATGCTATGAAATGAGTCAATCTCATATCTAAAAAACTTCACCGTCAAAGTGAAATCTAATTTGAATATGCGTATATGGAGCTAATTGAACAAATAGAAGAGTGGAAAAATCGATAACAAAGAAGAAGGGAACATTTGAAGTCAAAATTTATAATTTTGTTATATTTATCCATTGCAAAACATAGTTTAACTATTACATTGCAAATAAAAAAATGTATCAATCAAAGAAAATGCAACTATGTGAATAAATTATTATAAATTCTTGTTAAACTAAAACTGCGAGAATTAACAAAATTGGGGAAAATTTGTATTCCTTACACGTTATTCGTAAAATCATAATAGAATGTTAACCAATCATTACAAGCATTATGGGTTAACACATAAGCTATATAAATTATGAAAATGCCCAAATTTGAAAACAAAAAAAATACAATTAAATAACGAATACAGAGAACATAATACATATAGCTCTAATTGAGCAAATTGGGGAGAAATCCATTTTCTAACCATAAAAATTGGGAATGGAAAAACAAACAAATTATAATTTCAGCTAAAAATCAGTAGTTAAATTCATGAAATGGGAAAATACATATACAACGAGTAATAACCTATAATTCCGAGAAATAAAATCTCAAGACAACGTTGAAACCTGGTTCACGAACAAATGCAATTACATTGCTAGAACAAGGGCATAAAGAGTAAGATTTTTACCTCTACTATAGTTATAGGGAGTCTTGAGAAACAATTCTAGAGAAAAAATTAGTAACTCGATGGGACTCCAAAGAAAAATAAACCTGAAAACAATATGAAATATCAATAAAAATTCCATAACTATAATGAACACTCGTTAGAACTAATCTACAATTAAAGAGACGCGGAATAAGAAAACACAGAGGTAAATAATATGAGTCAAAGAAGAACTGTGGGGTTTCTTACTTGAAGGACAATTTTAAATCGCATAAGGTGAAGAAAATCATTCGTTTTTTACTCCATTAAGTTCACGCATGGAAGATACATATACAGAAGGTGTGAAAACCTGTCTCGCTGGAACTTCTATGAACCTCATCATAAATATCCTGTAGAAAATTTCTATGTGCATGGCTCACAATAGAGGAAGCTCGAAAAAAGAATATGCACAAATGAAATGATGGAATCGAAAAACTAGTCATTCAGGGTATTGAAAAACCTAAAATCAATTTGCACTGTCAAGGAAAAACAAGATCTACCATACACATATCCTTGACTATATGAGGCCCTTTGTGACCTTCATTCATAAAGTCCGAACATTACAGATCTAAAACGTATAAATCAATGCCATTATGCTATGTCAAATCATAGGGATAAGTTCTAAGGATAATCCCATAGTATAACATATGAATTAAAATGGTACATGAAAATAATTAAACATTTGAAAAGGTTGTAGGATGAACCTACCCTACATTAAATAAAAATGATGTTGATATATTATACATAGATTTAAAATTTAATTAATATGGTAGTATCGTTGTATATCGTCTAAAATCAAAGGAGGAGTAATATGTATGGACCCTAAGAACTCTATGTAGGTGGAAGTGCATATATGTGTTAGGGTGACATATATATATATATATATATATATATATATATATATATATTGTTGTAAATTAACTCATAAGAAATGTTATATATACTTTTGTACATTAAAGATGAAGATATATCCCAAGCATATAGGAAAAATTAGTAAGGTATACATTAGTTAAAAGTACCTAGAACGAATACGTATTCAAGTCAAAGGAAGAGGAATTCCTTGTTAAATAAATGGAATAGATCACCTTAAAAACATTCATGGTAATGAATGTAGTCCATAAATTTAAAAGTTGAAATTAAAGGAATAGATAGCGGTAATGAACGCAAACAAATTAAACAATGACAATCTATAAAGTGGTACTATTATGCAAGATATTCAATGGCGAAAGTGTTGAAAATGAATTCTGGGCATTACCAGAATTACTATAAATACTTTTTTTGGGGGGTAAGTGGAGTTGTTACAAATGGTATCAGAGCCCATGTTAAAACTCTGGGCTTATGGGTCCCAACACAAAGAAAAAACAATTGTTGTAAAATTCATTTTAAAAAAAAGTACTTATGATTACTAATTGATATCTGTGTAGACAAATGTATTGTAGTTATCAGTGAAAAAAAAGTACAACTATTGTTATAACTAACAAAGAAAAGTTATAAGTAGAACTGGGAAGGGGAGGGGCCCTACCAGATCTGAAATTCTCAAATGTTAAAAATAGCATTGCATCAATAATTAGTTCAGTTAAAGGCTAACTATGAAAAATTGCTAGAGTATTGAAAAAACGAGGTTGGTAAATAAATTACCTCCAATTACAATCTCAAATGAAACTGAACCCAAATCAGAGCGGTCTGAGAGTGGGAAATAATATGCTTAAAGAGTAGAAGAAAAGGGAGTTGCAGGGAGAATTCCAAAATTAAATTAAGTCTCTAGCGTTAAATAAGAGAAGGAAAGGGATGTAGAAACCTGACTCCTAAACAAGATTATTTCTAGGTATATGAATACAGAAGAAATCTGAAAATAAGAGTTGTGCGTTACTAGTGGCAAGGAAAAGTCATACTTTCGTGAAAGAAACCAAAATTTTACAATGACTAGATGAAAAAAATATGTCATGAGAAGAGTTTAAAGAGAAATTCAAATCTCGATATATGAGTAAGATGTAGTATGAAAACAGAGCAAAGAAAAAAGTATGAGCTTAGGCGAGAAAACTCACTATAGATGAAATTGTGATGAAATTCACAAAATTTATTCGATATGTGCTTTACATCAGGGGAGAAAAGGCCAATGTAAAGTGAATTATGAAATATCCAAACCACATCTAAAAATATAGAATTGAAAGTGACAATTATAGATAGTTGTTCGAAAAACATGACTATGTTACAAGCCATAAAAAGATCGGATTGATCAGCTAAAAATCTATTTGAAGCAAGAGACAAACAAACTAAAAATTAGTTAGCAATGATTGAAATTGTAGGTACACACTCTAACCAATCTCTGCTTCTTTTACTTGATTTGGTAGCAAATTTTAAATTGCATCAGCCTCAAGATAGTGGAAAAAGGTAGTTTGAAAAATAGAAAAATTTCAATACTCTTGATAGGTAGAAATTATTTTAGGAACACAAAAGAAATTCACTCATCAACTAAATAAATTATGTGAAAAAGTACGAGAAAATGGTATAGAATTAAAATATTCTTTCTATAGAGTGGTATGATATTCTAGTGGAAATGGATTAAATGGAGCCACAGAAAGAAATAGGGAATTTCTTGGAAAGTAGGTACTTACACTAAGTAAAAGAAAAATATCTTACAACAAGAACATATAGCAAGCAAAAAGCTATCAAGTAGGCTGCTTAAGTTGGGGAATTGGGACAACCAAGAAAAAATAAAGATCAGAAAATAAATTCTAGAACAAATTTCAAGGATATACAGAGTGAATACTCTTGAGCGATAGGAACTGAAAGTTAAATTACAAATGGTATATTTCATATATGCAAGAACTATATTAAACCAAGCATGTCTCAGTGGATGGGGCGCTAATGTTGATTTCCAAAAAGAAGGATGACCCCTTCTAGATGTCTATATAATTAGGTAGTTAAACTAGTTAAATATCAAGAACTGGCTAAATTTTACAAAAATAGATGAGATAATTGATCAAATGGGAAGCAAACATCTATAAGACAGTCTTCTAGACTGGAAAAGTACATTATAAGCTTGAAAAGTTAACCTTTGGACTTACAAAAATCATGTTATTGTCCTACATACAAGTACTTAATGAGCAGTATGCTACTGAAACAATTAAACAAGTTAAGCATGAGTATTAATAGAAGATGTTGTGATATACTCCAGCAAGGGGGATAAGAATATAGTATCATAATGTTACAAATACTTATAGAATGGTAACTACATGTAGAACTCAACCCATGTGAATTTCAAAAAAACCTAAGAGATAATAATTGGACATGACAATTCTAAAGAGGGATTGGCAATAAATCAGAAACAGGTAATATTGAGTTCACCTGAATCTAATGAGATACTAGCAATACAATCAATAAGGAGTATTGATGAATAATACCATAAATTTGAAAAAGGATTTTCTGCATTGCAGAAAAATGAGAACGTAAACTTGAGTGGAAAAACTAACTATCGAATTAATTTGGAACAACAAAAATAGAAATTTAGTACTACACTGAAAGTTGTTGATTCAGATAAGGAGTGGTGGTGTATACTAAAAAACAGTATACAGATACTGAGAGAAATATTGCTGCAAAATAATGCAGAATTAATGTATGAATCTCGAAATTTGAAATTCGAAGAAACATGAACAAAGTTATGTAGTCTATGAGGTAGAATTGGTTGATGTAATAATTACCTTAAAACATGGAAATAGTAGCTAGGAGAAAGGAAAATATAGTGATAATAGGTCATAAATAATCCTTTACTCAAATAAAGTGAGAGGTAAAATAAGAAAGGTGGTAAAATTCCTCAGTAAAAGTAATGGAAGGAAAATAAAACAGAATTATTGAACTGTGAGTAGACAGATTCATCAAATTCTAACACATATGGGTAGTAGTGTAAAAATTGAAGTGGGAGAACAAATTAAAGGAGCATTTTTGAAAAAACCCTTCATAGGTAAGATTTCAGTAAGGTGAAATTGAATGATAAATAATAAATCAACCCAAAAATAATTTTTACAGATAAAGAGTATAAAATTAAAAGGTGTCAATGATGAACCCTCAATTAATAGATGAATACCATCAGAAATTTCATCTAGGTATACTAAGATAGTAACCCCCTTGAAGGAAATTATACTTTGACCAGGGATGAAGAAGGAGGTAACAAAAACAATATTGGAACAAGGTTGAAAAATCAACAATGTAAATTAGAACTTTAGTATCCTGCGGGTACATTAGATTCCCTCTTTAATTGAAAATAGAATAAATATGTGGTATCAATGGAATTTAACTCGGGACTACTAAGTAGCAAGCAAATTGTGGGAATAATGGAAACTCTAATGAAACAAATACACTTGTCTTCACACATAGCACTTCAGATGTGACCAAAAGATTTAGGAAATAAATATTTAACTCCGTAGAATCACAAAATGGATCTCTCATAGAGATACCAAAAGTAAGTATACTTTTGGGAAAATCAAGTCTAGAGGAAGGGGGACAAATATTAATTGCAATACAACATATTAAACTCATACAGTTAGACAGAAAGAGAGATCAAAGAAAATATTAGCTGGCATACCATCCAAGTATATATATATATATATATATATATATATATAACAATAATAGGGAATAGTTTTTGTATTTTGTACAAAGTGCATATAGATACAAATATTAGACATCCAGTGACATAAGTCGGTAAAAAGCCTCATACGAAAAAAATAAAAAGGGCCACACTCCACTTAGTGGAAATTAACAGAAGGACAACTTGGTTCTAATACTAGAAGTAATACAGTAGGTGGGAACAGACTATAGAAAGAAGTCATCAAAATACTAAAGTAGATCTAACTCGTCAGAAGAGTTATGAAATAATTCACAAAGAATTAAATTATGGAGATCAGGTATATATAAGCATTTAACATCATAAAGATGATATTGCACGTCGAAAATTATGTTGAGAAACACCTTAAAAATTGTGGGGCCATGAGGATTGAAGTGAGAGTATAAAATCACTCTACTTCCATAGAAAAAAAATTGTTTCATATTACATAATTGAAAATTTCATGTACTTGAACCTACTCACTTGATTGGATTGTGATACACATGGAAAAGAAGGGAACTTTCATCTAGATAAAACAATAGCGGTTGAAACTTTAGTGGAAACACTTTGCACCTAACGAAGCTACTTGGGAGAAGGAAGTTATGATGAAAGAAATATAACCATAACATGTTAATGAAGAAAATGAGAGATTGGAAAACGTTGAGGATGATGTTTTTTTTAAACGGGGGCTATGCAATATCCCTATTTTCGGCATTATATAAATAGAGAATACATATAAAGGACACGGGGACATCATAAATAAAATAGGTAAATATATATTAGTTGTAGAAATTAATATATAAATGTGGAAATAATATGATGGTGTAAAGACATAGTAAATTGAGACTACGAAGGAAAATCCATGAGGATGGACTACATTCCTAAGAATTTCACAAAATTCTCCAGAAAACCTTGGAGAAAAAAATAAAATAAAATAAATTATATTAGATGGGAGAAAAATATCTAATAAAAGCCTCAGTAAAGTGGAAAGTTATTGACAATAGGTGAGAATAAAACTAGAAAGAGGAAAAGCTATTTTTAAAGGATCTTTTGTGGAAATATAAAAAGCAAAGCCTATGATAAGGGAAACAACATCCCAAATTAATTAGAGGCAGTTATGTTATCATGATGAGGTAAAGAAAGCTTAAATAAGATATTCCTAGTTAGAAAAGAGGTTGTCTACTCTTAGGAAGAATTGGTCTCTACTCTGGGGGAGTTGTGGATTAAGCTCAAGGTTAGGAGGCAAATAGTCTTTACCAAATTGGTATCCACATTCTGTGAAGTTTTTTATCTTATATTGTTGTTATACTATATATAATTCTAAAGTAGTAATAAAGTGTTATATTTGTATAAATTGTGGCCGGAAGTTTTGTACAATTATTTTATAAATTTTGTGTAGTATTCGGTGCTGAGTTCAGGAGTAAAGTGTAATATGTATTTAATAAATATTAACCATATATGGGTACAGTTAATCTTTCTGTATGGTTACATATACTAAAATGAATATTAGAGACCAAAAAACATAATCTCTAAACCCTGGGTAAGGGTTTAAATCTGTTTTTAGGTCCATCTGAACAATTACAGTATATGTACCAAGAAACCAATATAATTCATCCATAACAATAATATTCAATTATTGAAATTACGAGAGAATATAAATAAAATATAGTTTAGATAACTAACATTAATATAAACATGTATCTGAATGATGCATATACAATTGAGATGTAACCTTTAAATAGAAGAATATACTATTGTCAATTATAATTTTTCTTCTATTTATATAAGGCAAGATTTCGTCAAACAAAAATAAACATGTAATAAATAAAAATATATTAAACTTTGGAATTACATGTAACAGTCCCTGTTAGGAAATATCCTCTTGTGGAGCTGTGGATAACAACCCTTTTCAAACCAGTAAAAGATAATAATTACAATAGTTTAATTGCAATATTGATTTGAGTCATCCATCAAAAGTCAATTACAAAGAATGGAGGTGAAATTTGTAAATGGGATAGAAAGGTTGTGGAACCTCCTATGTTCGAATGACCGACCTAGAAGAAGGAAAAAGGCATTGTTAGATCTTTTGACATTGGATCATGAATAATTGTAATGGAAATTTAATAAAAAATGACACAACTGCAACAAAGCATGGACAACAATGTTAGAATAATATTAACTACTGATGAAAAGAGATGTAAAAAAGACACAGTATTTGTACGAGTAATAATAATAAAAATCATATATGTATGAGGGTCATCAGAGTGGAAAATTCTCTTGTACATAACAGAAATAAAATTGTAAGTACACGAATACAAAAGGGACAGAATAAATAATAGCTTTGTAATTAAATATAAAACATAGAAAATTAAATACACATGTGAGATAATAGTTGTATCCTCATACAACAGAATTTGATATAGTTGCAGAAACTATGAAAATATAGAAAAAGGTGTTTTCCAAGATTAGATATAGAAGGAAAGGATTATAAACATGGAAAATTTTAGGGGCTAATATTCGCAAGTGGGCTAATTTTCCATGGTTTTTCCAAAAAAATGATTAGCCAATTTCCATTTTTTTATAAAAGTGATTTGCCCAAATTTTAGAATATAAAATTATTTTACCTTAAAAATTGCCAGCATTATATAGACAATATATATAATATCATTATAAATTTGAAGAATTTTACAAATACATCAATAAAATTTTTATATTTTTCATATTAGGGACTAGTGAGATTCGCCAAATTTTGAAACTTCAAAATAATTTTCCATCCTTAAAATTTTCCCTAATTATAAACATTAATTATAATTATAATTTGAAATCTAATAACTCTAACTGATTAGAGTATAAAATGAATTAAAAATATAGTTCTAAGATTGTAAGCATAACTATATTTTGTTAAGAAACTGCATCATTTTATAAGAATTAAAATTCGACTATACTCAAAACAATTTTAATACTCTGTCTAGTTATACAAACTTATAAGATAAACATATTAAAAATTAAGAAATCACAGAGGCATTCTAAAAGACATTGTAACTTGGAAACTGACAGGAACTAGAGTATAACTTAAAAGTATAAATTAAATATATTATACCTCTGTCAAATCCTTGTCAAACCAAAAATTAAAATAAATGAATTCCAATTTCCCAGACAGAGCTCTGTGCTACGAAATGAAATAATTCTTACCAAGGAATATTCCATAGTATTCTCTCGGGTAGTATACAACAAAATCAGACTCGTATCTCGAAAATTTCACCATCAAAGTGAAATCTATTTCGAATGTGTATATATGAAGCTAACTGAACAAATAGAAGAGTGGAAAAATCGATAACAGAGAAGTAGGGGAAAGTGCAAGTCAGAATTATATAATTATGTTATAGTTATCGATTGCATAATGTAGCTTAACTATTACACTACAAAGACAAAAATGTATCAATCAGAGAAAACATAATTCTATGAATAAATTGCTATAAATTCTTGTTAAACTACAACTGCGAGAATTCAAAAATTGGGGAAAATTTGTATTCCTTACACGTTATTCATAAAATCGTAATAGAATGTTAACCCATCATTACAAGCATTCTATGTTAACACATAACGTATATAAATTATGAAAATAACCAAATTAGAAAACAATAGAAATACAATTAAAATGACGAATATAGAGAACATGATACATATGGGTCTAATTGAGCAAATTGGGGAAAATCCATTTCTAACCATACGAATTGGGAATGGAAAAAAAAACGGATTATAATTTCAGCTGAAACTCAATTGTTAAATTTTTGAAATGGGAAAATGGATATATTACGAGTAATAACCTATAATTCCAAGAAATAAAATCTCAATGGAGAGTTGAATCCCGATACACGAACAAATGAAATTACATTTTTGGAAAAATGGCATAAAGAGTAAGGTTGTCACTTCTGTTATAGCTGTAGGGAGTCTTGAGAAATAATTCCAGAGGAACAATTGGTAAATCGACAAGAATCCAAAGAAAAATAAACCTGAATATGATATGGAATATCAATAAAAATGCCAGAAATATAATGAACTCTCATCAAAACTAAACTACGACTAAAGAGATGCATAATAAGAACACATAGAGAGAAATAATATGAATCAGATAAAAACCTTGGGGTTTCTTATGTGGAATACAATTTTAAATTGAAAAAGGTGAAGATAGTTATTCATTTTTTACTCCACTAAGTTCACGTAGGGAAGATACGTATAGGCGAGGTGTGAAAACTTTTCTCGCTAGAACTTCTTTGAACCTCATCATAAAAATCTTGTTGAAAATTTCTATGTGCATTGCTCATACAAGAGGAAACTAGAAAGAATAAAATGCACAAATGAAACGATGGAATCGAAAACCTAGTCATTCAAGGTATTAAAAAACCTAAAATAAATGTTCACCATCAAGGAAAAACGAGATCTACCTTACATGTATCTTCAACCGTATAAGGCCCATGTCACCTTCAAGTGTGAAGATAAGGCTAATAAATGAGTTCCAATTTCAAAACAATAAGTAATAAAGGTGGTATGGTGAAAATCCGATCAGTCATAAATTCCAAACATTAAATATCTCAGTCGTATAAATCAACACGATTATGCTATGTCAAATCATAGGGATAAATTCTAAGGATAATCCCATAGTATAGCATATGAATTAAAATGGTACATGAAAACAATTAAACATTTGAAAAGGCTTTATGATGAACCTACCTTACGTTAAAGAAAAATGATGTTAATATATTATACATAGATATAGCCTTTCCTTAAATATAATTGTGGTAGGATAGTTGTATGTCATGGAAATCATAGGGAGGAGTAATATGTATGAACCCTATTAACTTTACATATGTGGAAGTGCATATATCTGTTAGGGTGACATATAAATATATATATATATGGTTGTAAATTAACTCATAAGAAATGTTATATATAATTTTGTACATTAAAGAAGAAGATATATCCCAAGAATATAAGTTAAATAAGTTCTCATCCTATTAGGAATAAGAATTAAAAATTAGTAAGGTATACATTAGTTCAAATTACCTAGAATTAATATGTATACAAGTCAAAGGAAGAGGAATTCCTTGTTAAATAAATGGAATAGATAACCATAAAAACATTCATGGTAATGAATGTAGTTTATCAATGTAAAAGGTGAAATTAAAGGAATAGATAGCAGTAATTAATGAAAATAAATTAAGTAGCGACAATTTGTAAAGTGGTACTATTATGGGAAATAGTCAATGAAGAAATTGTCGAAAAAAAATCTGAGCATTATTCGAATTACTATAAATAGATTTGTTTTTATTTTTTTTGGTTATGTGGTGTTGTTACAATATATATATATATTATTGAAAAAAAACACTCGATGAGCCAAAAAAATAGTAATGCACCATTACTAGTGTGTACTTCTTTATCACGTACTATGGATGGTGCGCATGAAAAATGTTCACACGCTGTGCAAACAAGAATTTTTTTTTGTGAGATGCATTGACCAAACTAACAGCCCCGAGGCGGATAGTTTGGTGAATGCACCGCCTGACAATAATACATAGTTAACGGTATGGTCATGTAAATGACCACACTGTTAATTATGTACTGTTGTCGGGCAGTGCATTGACCAAACTATCCACCCTAGGGCAGTTAGTTTGGTCAACACACCGCCCAACAATAGTACATAATTAATGGTGTGCTTCTATCAGTGACTGCACCATCGTGTTTGTTGGTACCGTAGTGGAACCCAGTGCAGTTTCTGTTAATACTGTTCACGGTTTGGCCTGTAAATTTACAGGCAGCACCATGAAGGGTGTGAGCTGAATAGCTTGTACGCACTACGCATAACTTTTTTTTTAATGGTAAATTTTAAGTTAATTTGAAAAATTAATCGTCTAAAAGGTTTAGTTATTTAGAAGAATGTGGATTACCTATACATTTTTCTCTTCAAGGAGGCATCTTTGCTGAGGAATATAGAAAAATACCCACCATTTTCAGAAATTTGAACTCCACATAGTGAAAAATTAATGGCAGCAATGCGGGCAATGGGAGCATTGATGGAAGTGTGCCTCAGAGAAGACAAACTCACACTGGTTCTCGAGAGATCTAGAGCACTAAACAAGTAAAAATTAGGTTTTTATGACTGATAAATTTTTTAAATTCACCCTTTTTTGATGTTCTTGATTTGAGACGCAACGAGCGGTTTTATCAGTGGTGCACTGCACATCGTTATGGTGGGCTGGATTACAGAGATGCACCAGGAGAATTTTTACATAGAGCACAGATGTGATGGAGTACTTAGACGCATCGGGCCAGTTTGTATGGATAGCACAATGTCTTCGTTTGCCAATTGATAGTACGCATCGGTGCACTTTTCATAAAACACATTGGTGCATGTTATGATTAGAAACATATTGCAAAAAAAACATCTGCAAAAACCTCCACCTGGCCAAATCCTTTGGTGACCTCCGCTACAAATGCATATCTACGCTATTTATATAAATTCTTGCTCAAAAACATCCTCTAGAGGGTCTTTTCCTTATAGTGGAAACTTCTTCTAAAGTTTCTTCTGAAGAACCATAATCATCTACAGTAGCTTTCCATTCAACCCTATGGGGTTTCATGTCTTCAAATAACTTATACAATGCTTCCGAAGAGGAAGAACCACTTTGTGACTGACATGATGTGTATGTGAATAGATGAATCATTTATGTTCTTTCACTTACAGTAGTTGTAGGATTTGTGGGTGCCATAGGTTTCTTGGATTCTTCACATCTTTCAACATTTCTGAAGAGATCTGTTTATTTGGACTCACATGTGAACAATGAAGAATGATAAGTAGAGAAGAGGAAGTTTTAATTCAAAAATAATAACCCATAACAACGGAAATAACAAGCGAATGAAACTTGCGACGCACTTAATACATAAATTCAATGCTCTTGTAGTCAAATTATTTTTGGAAGCATAGGCTGTAAAAACTATTTAAGTTATGACATTAATGGAAAGTATGGGTTGATGTGCCCATGCAATCATTCCAACATTTAAACGAGATATTTTCGCATTGCGGATGTTATTCGTGTGTGAACCTCTTTATAATGTTGATCGACTACCTTTCACCGATTCCAATATCGCCATCGCAATTTCAGTAGAAATGAACAAAGGGAAAAGGTTGTCATGAAGTGAAAGTGCAATGCAATATAGTTTATTGCATCGGGGATATATAAAGGATGGTTTAAATATTGTCATGATAAAATTGCGAAATGTGGTTTGTGATTGAGTAAGTGGCGAAAGTGGGTCCCGCGATTTCTTTCTCGTGGAATTTTGTTCAGAGAAATGCCTTTTTCCATTATTGAAGTGTTCTATCGTATTTTGCATCACAATTTGTGTTGAGTGTATTTTTAAGAGCCATATGTATTTGTTGCAATATTGTGATTATGATTTACGTAACATTCTCCACTCAAGTGTCTTTTAAAAAAAACTCAATGTTTTTTAACCCATTTCATTCATATTCCTATTTGAATTAATCTCTTAAGGGTTATATTTGTTCTACTCTAAAAAAGTTACAGGGGTACCTATTATTTTTCTAAGGTAAATATACTAAAATAATTCGGTGTGTTGAATATCACAATAGGCATGACGAGACGTACCCTGCGTTCATAGTCACAACGTTAGTATCTTTATTACAATCATGTAGAATATCACTAGTCTCTTTAACATGACCTTGTAATATATTATCAGTTTTCTTACATGTTGCAACAATTTAATTTTTTCCTATTTTATGGATTGGGTTATGACTGGAAATGAAAACTTTTGTGACGCCCCCCCCTCACTTTCTTTTCAAACACCCACATTCTGAAAGTGGTAAAAGTAAGTGTGTTTGTATCTACTACAATTTATGTTTTCCTTCTTTCCACTTAAGGCTCCTTATAATTCTCTTTCTCCCACCTTGGATATTTCCTGTTCTTAGCCTATTCCCACATATTCCTTGCACATTTTTACCACAATGTCCTCCTTTCCTACTGGTTCACCTTATATCTCACATTTTTTCATTAGTTACCAACCCCAACGAACCGTATTGAAAAAATGAACGCACTGTATAAGATGTATTTCTTCTAATTCTTCGCTCGTACATGGGGGAGATCTGATTAGATGTGGGGGTAAAAATTTTGCACCTAAAACTCCTCCATGAGGTTATTAGTGGAAAAAGGGTAAAACTCTTGGTTCAATTACGTAATATATAACATAATCAATAAAATCAACTTGAACATATGCCTATATATCCCACCCACCCTTTGACTATCGATGTTAATATAAATCTAGGAATTTGTTTCAATACCAATCCATACTTAACAGACTATCACTACTTCATCATTACCACCACATCACAACTGCTCTTTTCTTACATTTAATATACCATTGCAGATCCCTACCCTACATGGTCATATATAACTCTAAAAATATGGTGAAATCATTTGACCTCCATGCATTCTAGATTGCATCGAAGAGTAACCAACGTTTCTCTACACCCTACTCACCTCAGTCATGAAATAGAGGAAGATTTAGGGATGAATTACTTGGTTGGGTCATTATCATATTATAGTGTCTTTGATCAAATATGAATCCTTGGGGTCATGGTTATTGTACCATGAGTTTTGTGAAAACTATAACAGTCGTTGAACTATATATTTTTTAAAGTTAAATCATTGATACACATTGATATTTTTGTCATGTAATAACATATATAAATCCATATGATATATATTCTCATATTTATTAATATATGGCCTACCTAGTTCTAACCGGGCCAAAACTTCATATCGTAAGGAATACAAAGAAACCTCATCTGGGCCCTACGCAGGTCCAATAGATCCAATAGAAAGGATCATATATAAATGTCATATTGGTTGTAAATGTCGGGCCTAGCTTATTCCAGGTGAAATCTAATAAATCTAGAGGTTTCCTTTCCTATTATGCAATCTACACTCACCTCTCACCCAATCCCTTTATGCCTAAACCTCATGGAGATCGGAATAGTGAGAATGAGAAGTAGAAATAATAATTTATTTTGGAACATATTGAGACTATCCACCCAAAATTGGGAGGTTCCTTACCCTCATGTTCCCTTTAACTCCATGTTGGTAGGTGTGATCCAAGATTTGGTGCACTCGATGCCAGTTCCAGTGTCTCTCTACCCTGACCTATAACAATATAGAAACTTGGGAAATGTTCTTACCTCTATTATTAGACAATTAATATTTTTTTTTTGTAATCCTGGTAGGTCCTCTTCATTCATGCATTCATTATCAAATGCAAGTTACATCCATGAGAGACATTCAATGGCGTAAACCTACTCGATCGGAAACAAGGTCTATTGGCTACTAAAACACATTTTAAGCCATTCAAAATTTGAAAATCTTAAGTCTATAAAACAAGGCCTTGCAAACCTAAATGTTTATCCACTAATTTATATTTACGAAGCTACAATATACAGTACTAACTAACATATACAACATGAAATTAAACCAAAAACACAACAATAACTATACTGATGTAACATCTAATCATGAGAGGATTCCACAGGAGATGGGTCCTCTGCACTAAAACCTCAAAGTTTTGAGTGAGGGAGGAACGAAATTTATTTCTAAATGTGTTCAAGGAAAATGGTCTACTATTGAAGTTGGAATTGAATCAACTGAATTTCTTGCAAGCCTGGATTAGGCTTGCCAACATTAACTGATGGGGTCATGATATATTTTTCCATCAAAATTTTCATTATCTAATAAATATGCCGTGTTTTTTTATACTGGGTGGTGCAATCGTGTGTATGTCCGGGATTTAGAACAAGAACCTTCCATTATTCCACTTGCACTTTTTCTTCTGCTCATTGATTGAGCTTCACTTCCTAATACAAAATCAACTACTTGACATTGCTTTGAGTTCTGACATTATTAGCATGAACCACCTACTAGAGAATTCGAGAATCTATTCTATGTCCCCTCCACTTCAGAGCTGGGCAAAGGAGGAGACTCTACTGGTGCGCTTCCCAAACTTGTGACCATTTCCCCGACCACCACTTCTTGACAAGCTAGCACCCTAGGCCATTGTAATTCTCTTCCTGTCAAGTAGGCCACATATTATCTAACTAATATTTTTGGTCATAGAAAAATGCCCAATTTTTTCATGCAGTCACATCATAGAAAAAAATAATGAGAACCTGCTACATATACATTAAAAAGGAGCAAGAAACAAACTATGTTAGGCTTTAGCCTGAGAACTAGATTCAAATTTGAAATAGGTGGCCTGCACCACCATTTGTATTGCCTATTCATCACCACATGCTTAGAAGGGCTGAAATACCATGAATTTTTAAGAGTGTTATGACCCTTCACATAAAATACAACAAAGACCAATTCCATGGGAAAAAAACCCATACATACCACACCATAAACATTATAATTCAGAAATAGTGATTTTAAATACATAGCCTCGCTCAGGATGAACAACATATAAAAATGACTTGATTTTTTTAGAATACAGACTCTTATCCTACTGTGTCTATGCCAGAGATGGAAACAAATTCCCATTCGAGATAGAAAAATTCCACAGATAACAAACGCCGGAATAGAAACAACACACACCACATAGTATTCAATGATCGAAAACACTTAAAATGGCCTTCCTTCGGGACATCCAATTCAATTCCAACCATCATACGAGTTACATACCAAGCTATAATGAGCATACTATGGAAAAGTATGTGATGTAAATAAAGATACAAACCTGACTATAAGCTCCATCAACTAGGAAGGTGTGGATGTGACCTAAGAACTACTTCTCCACCCCGTTCGCATAGACCTAACTAAGAGGACACAATGTATTTTGTTTCTTTAAATAACCCAACAGAAGAAAACTATACTTGCATATAAGATGCTAACACACCTTTCCACTTGGTGTTTATGAGCCCTATAGCTTGCTCCTCCACCATTAGTCATGCGCCTACCCACCGCCTTACCACTTAACCTTTCACACATGCGTGGAGTGATTTTTTTCCTCCCAATGACCCTGCTATGCATCACCTCAAACATATGGTGAATACCAAAAAGGATATTTATCAATTTCTCACCCTGATCGGGTACCCTATTGGCCATCCTCCTCCCACTCATGGGCTTAGGGAACATCCTGCTCTAGAATGATATGAAAGGGATCCAGATCCTATCGACACTGAATGGTCAACCACTAGGTGTCAATAGAATCCCCCTATGTTGACATTTCTAATTGTCTAGAAAGCTAACTACTTTGTTACCATTTTAGAGAACATTGGATGGGATAATATAATCAATATATGGGATGATTTCATTAATTTCCTGGAATAAGCTTTCCATCCTCCAACTTGTACTAAGATTCTCCCATTGATTACCATGATTTGATTTCTTAATAACTTTGATTACAAGGTTTGAGTACCCCTCAATCACAAGCTTTATAAACCATTCCCTTCTTGCAATGAGGATTCCATGTTTTACCACATTGAATTCCATCTCATTGTTAGTGGTGGAACCATATTTGACAACATAAAAGTGGAGAGAGCAACTTTGAGGATCTCTAAATAGCCCTCCATTAGCTACATCCCCGTGACTAGCCTTATATGGCCAATCAAAATTCAACTTGAGAAAGCTATTAGGAGGAGGAAAAAAATAGGCTAGAAATAATCGAGGGTAAACCAGGCGTTTCCAAGATGCCGAAGCAAGAATTTTTGGATCGATATTCATATTAGATAGGATCCTAGCTTCATGAGGAACTACCTGCTAGTCACCAGGGTTCCATTTCTCTTCTAATATATTTTTCACTATGTTTTGGATCTGATATCTTTTCTTGTGTAAGTCATTTTTCCTTGAACGCCCTTCGATTCATTTCTTTCCAAATCTCTCAGAGGAGGAAATCCAAGGTAATATTCCAAGCCCTGTTGAGAACCGAGCTGGAGTATAAGCCACTCCACCATAAATATATGGACATTTTGATGTTGGTTAAGTATCCATTGAGATGCCCAAAGAGTTGCCCAATTTTTCTCCATAATTGATTCGTGAAGGGCCACAGAATGAGAAGGTGGTCCATATCCTGAATATTTTATTCACACATACTGCACAGTGAGGAACCATGTATTCCCAACTTTTGGAGTTGATCCCAAATTAGAATTCGCTTCCGGCACACTGACCACAAGAAGTATGTTACCTTCGACCAAAATTTTCATCTCCATATTTTCATCCATTTTAAATTTTTATGGCCAATAGGCTCCTCCATAGCTAACCAGTAGGCATGCTTGATCATGAGCATCCCTCTGGGAGCATGCCCCCATATTAGAATATTAGGACCTTCTAAAGTTTCCAACTTCCTATATGTGGTTTCTCTATGTAACACTTCACATAGAGTTGATTCACAAGAATTAGGCCAGTCATGTGTTTCTTTCCATTGCCTCCAGGATTACTCAGATATGGCTTCAAAAAGTGCTCCACCGCAGTCTAATTCTAACCGTTGGTATATAGGAAAATTTATGTTAGATCCTGACGACTAAAGAATTTTGGCCATTTTTGCCAGGAATACTGCCAAAAGAGTTCCCTTATTTGATTGCAATTTTTCCAAAAGGTGTGCTTCCTTATAAGTTCCCTTTTTTTTGCTCCAAGATTTTATATTAAGGATCCTTTTGGAATATTCTGACTCCTAATTTTTATTTTTTTTGAAGAAGGACATCTCAAGCAATACTTAACCAACATAAAAATTCCCATAGATTTATGGTGGAGTGGATACATGGTGGATCCTCCATGTACCCATGTCCACCAAAGTTTTGCACCAATACACAATTTACGATATAGGGATCCCAGAGACCAATTCCCCTTGATAACTTTGGTTTAATGATGTGGTTTTAGGTGATTAATGCCCATTTCTAATTTTCCTAAGCTACTCTCCATGGAAATTTTTTTTAAATATCAACCATGTTAGAACATCAGGTTTTTCGGTCAGCTAGGCACAACAGTTGGTAAATCTACATGGATTGAATCACGTCCTTTAAGAGGACTGCCTAACAAACAATATTGAGTGCTCTGAAGGACCATTGATGGATTCTAGATTAAATCTGATAAAAAAGACATTTCTAGTAGGACGTCCTAAGAGAATTATACACTAGAGGTATCCATAAATATTTGGAAGGAAAGGACCCTATGCTGAACCCCAAAGTCCTAGTGAGAAAGACCTTAGTAGTGGTTGGGGTGTTGAAGAATAATATGTTTGCCTTATTATTGTTAGTAATAGTTCTAGAGACATGCATGAAGTCATGTAAAATGGGTTTTAATTCTATTTCTTGTCTGAGAGAGACATGGTAGAACAACATAATGTCATGAACAAATTTTTGGTGGTTGAGAGGAAGATCATTACCTCAAATATGAATTCCTCTAGTAGTTCTTGAATGAAAAACCAATTTGATATACTGAGCCAACCTTGATGTTTCTAGAATAAAAATGAAGGCAGAAAGAGGGTCTCCTTGATGAATACCTATTGAGGGATTGAAGGTTCGCGTGGGGGGTCCATTGAGAAGAATGTAGATCATCGTAGAGGAGATCAATGATCAAACCTAGACTATCCATCTAGAGTTGAAATTGAAGGCTTTTAAAAATTTTAGCAGGTAGGGCCAGTTGAGAAAATGAAAAAATTCCTCAGTGGTTATGATTCCATTAATAATTGGATGCTCTTGGACAAAATAGTTTTTAGGGGAGATCAGATGGGGTAAAAGTGGTTTTAGTCTCTTCGACATAACAATAGATATGATTTTGCACATGAAGTTACAAAGGGAAATCGATAAGAAACCTTCAGGTTCCTCGTATTGTGTAGATATAGGAATTAAATCAATAAAGGAAGAGTTGAGAGTTGGATGTACCTTTTGAGTTATGTGTGATTCCCCCACTACCTCCAGGGTATCCTAACCCATGAAAGGCCATGTTTCATTAAATAAATTCACCATAAATCCATTTGGACCAAACGATTTGTTCCTAGCTAACCCCTTGAACACTTCTTCCACCTCCTCCACATAAATTTTGACACTAAAGTCATGTTTTGATCTCTGTTCACCAAATGAGGGATTTGGTGAGTTATTCTATAAATAGATTTTGATTGATGTTGACCAGGTTCAAATAAGATATTCCTAAAATTATATACCAAAATATTTTCCATTTCTTCATGATTTAAAAGTCTATTTCATGTGGGATCTTCCATCAAGAAGATCTCGTCATGCTAGTAGTGTTGAATCATGGCTTTTTGAAAGAACCGAGTGTTAGTGCAATATCCTTTTCACAGAGAAATGAAGACAACTACAGAAAAATGAATAAAATTGAGGAAAAAAATAGAACAATGAAGACACATGAAGAAAAAAAAGGTATTTCATGCTCTTCAAGGTAATTCGTGCACCTAATCTTGTTCTACATAATGCATGATCAGGTACAAGTTCTTCCCCTCCACCACTTCAACCAAAGAAAAGGAATGTATCTCCTCCATATTTACCGCCTCCTATTTAAAATATCTGAAATGTCCTTGTTGGTTCAATATTTCCACTTGCATAACTCGAAATATCCTTGTTGATCCAAATATCCTTGATGGTTCAATATTTCCACCTGCATGACCCACATGAGGTCAAAAGGTTAAGACTGCATAACTAGTGTTCCATGTATGCCTTACCTTAATTCTTACAGTTCTATGTTTTCATTATGGGGAAAATTTGATTTGCACACTAGGAAAAATTATCTTTTAAAGCTATTGTTATTGGGCTATAGAGTTATGTAGCTAATGACGTGAAAGGAAAAATGGGCAGATAATTTGATATTGCCCCTTCGATAAGTAATAGTGAAAAATATTCATGTCCTCCAATAAAGGAGGAGGCCATGAACATTCATTGTTGCCCATAAGTATTTATTTAACAATATTCAAAATTTGTGAGAAGAGATGGAGGTCTTGTAATAAGTATGAATGGACAATCAAACTTACACATGATAAACAACGTAAACATGCACATAGTCGAATGTACAACATGAACATATCTTGTATTAATAATTGATAAAATAAGGTTATCATAACCTCCAGGTAGACTCTCGTCATGGCATAATTGCATGGAGAGGCACCCTACAACCTAGTATAGGGTACATGTACAGATGTAATGTGATAAACGTAATGTAAACATTTGAAATGTGTGACTATATTTATGAACACTCAAAATAGAGGTATAGTAAGTAAATAAAAATATAAATAAAATAAAACCACTTTTTATACTTACTCTAGAGGTATGGTAAATAAATAAATATAAAATAGGTATAGAGAGGTATGGTACATAAAAATATTTCAAATATGATTACAAATGAACATCGAAGTATATACTAAGCCTATGGTCCAAATACCATGGTAAATAAAAGAGGTATGGTAAATAAATATAAATATAAATAAACCATAGATATGGTAAAAAATAAAACTCTTTCTATATTTACTCCATACTCCTCTTTATATTTAAGAACATTGAGAAAAGAGGTTTTATTTAGGTGAAGCCTAAAGGCTAAATACCCTAATATAAATATTAAAATATAAATACTAATATTAATATTAAATATAATATTCATATCAATATATTATAATATTAATATTAGTAAATTTAATAAATTTACTATGTGGTCTCTCTTTGTAACAATTCCCATAGAGTTTATTTTGGAGAATTGGGCCAGTCATGTGTTTCTTTCCATTGTATCCAAGATGTGCTCAGATATGGCTTCCAAAAGTGCTCCACCGCATTCCAATTCTAGCTGTTGGTATATAGGAAAATTTATGTTAGATCCTTAATTGCAAATTTCCCAAAAGGTGTGCTTCCTTATAAGTTCTTTGTTTGTCGCTGCAAGATTCCATATCGAGGATCCTTTTGGAGTATTCTGACTCCTAAAAATTGTTTTTTTTTAACAAGAAAATCTCGATAGATACTTAACCAACATAAAAATTCGCATAGAGTTATGGTGTAGTGGATACATGGGGGATCCCTCATGTACCCATCTCCAACAAAGTTTTGCACCCATGACCCAATTTACGATATACAGATCCCAAAGACCAAGTCCCCTTGATAACTTTGGTTTAGTGATGTGGTTCTAGGTGATTAATGCCCATTTATTAGTTTCCTAAGCTACTCTCCATGGAAATTTTTTAAAAATATCAACCATGTTAGAACATGAGGTTTTTCGGGCAGCTAGGCAGAATAGTTGGTAAATCTACATGGATTGACATACGTCCATTAAGAGGACCACCTAACGAGCAATATTGAGTGCTCTGAAGGACCACTGATGGAGTCTACATTGAATCTGATACAAAAGATATTTCTAGTAGGAGGTTCTAAGAGAAATATACACTAGAGGTATCCCTAAATATTTGGAAGGAAAGGACCCTATGTTGAACCCCAAAGTCCTAGCGAGGAAGGCCTTAGTAGTGGTTGGGGTGTTGAAGAATAATATCTTTGCCTTATTATTGTTAGTAATAGTTCTAGAGATGTGCATGAAGTCATGTAAAATGGGTTTTAATTCTATGGCTTCTCTGACAGAGACATGGTAGAATAACATAATGTCATCAACAAATTTTTGGTGGGTGAGAGGCAGATAATTACCCCAAATATGAATTCCTATAGTAATTCTTAAATAAAAAACCAATTTCATATATTGAGCCAACCCTGATGTTTCCAAAATAAAAATGAAGGGAGGGAGAGAGTCTCCTTGATGAATACCTATTGAGGGATTGAAGGTTTGTGTGGGGAATACGTTGAGCAAAATGTATATCATCGGAGAGGAGATCAATGATGAAACCTAAACTATCCATCTAGAGTTGAAATTGATGGCTTTTAAAATATTTAACAGGTAGGGACAGGTAAGATACTCATAGGATTTGGAAATATCCTGCTTCATCATCATATCTTTTTCTTTCATCTACCTAAGAGAATGAAAAAATTCCTAAGTGGTTATGATTCCGTTAATAATTGGATGCCCTTGGACAAAAATAGTTTGTTTAGGGGAGATCATATGGGGTAAAAGTGGTTTTAGTCTCTTCGACATAACAATATATATGGTTTTGTACATGAAATTACAAACGGAAATCGATCAGAAACATTTAGGTTCCTCATATTGTGCAGATATAGGAATTAAAGCAACAAAGGAAGAGTTGGGAGCTTGATGTACCTTTTGAGATCTGCATGATTCCCCCACTACTTCCAGGATATCCTAACCCATGAAAGGCCATGTTTCGTTAAATAAATTCACCATAAATCCATTTAGAACAAAGAATTTGTTCCTAGCTAACCCCTTGACCACTTCTTCCACCTCCTCCATAATAATTGTGGACACTAAAGTCATGTTTTGATCTTTGTTAACCAAATGAGGGATCTGGCAAGTTATTCTCTAAATAGATTTTTATTGATGTTGACTAGGTTCAAATAAGATATTTCAAAAATGATCTACCAAAAGAGTTTCCATTTCTTCATGATTTGAAAGTTGATTTCTTGTGGGATATTCCATAAAGAAGATCTCATCATGCTAGCAGTGTTGAATCATGGCTTTCCGAAAGAACCGAGTGTTAGTGCAATATCCTTTTCACAGAGAAATGAAGATAAGTACATAACAATGAATAAAATTGAGGAAAAAAATAGAACAATGAAGACACATGAAGAAAAAAAATTTATTTCATCCTCTTCAAGGTAATTCGTGCACCTCATCTTGTTCTACATAATCCATGATTAGGTACAAGTTCTTCCCCTCCACCACTTCAACCAAATAAAAAGAATGTATCTCCTCCATCTGTCCCACCTCCTATTTGAAACATCTAAAATATCCTTGTTGGCTTAGTATTTCCACCTGCATAACTCGAAATATCGTTGTTGATCCAAATATCCTTGATGGTTCAATATTTCCACTAGCATGACCCACAAAAGGTCAAAAATTTAAGACTGCATAACTAGTGTTCCATGTGTGCCTTACCTTTTCTTACAGTTTTATGTTTTCGTTATCGGGATAGTTTGATTTGCACACTAGGAAAATTATCTTTTAAAGCTATTATTAATGGGCTATAGATTTATATAGCTAATGACCTAAAAGAAAAAATGGGCAGATAATTTGATGTTTCCCCTTTGATAAGTACTAGTGAAAAATACTCATGTCCTCCGATAAAGGAGGCCATGAACATTCATTGTTGCCCATAATTATTTATTTAACAATATTTAGAATTTGTGAGAAGAGATGGAGGGCTTGTAATAAGTATGAATGGACAATAAAACTTACAAAGGATAAATAACATAAACATGCACATAGCTAAATGTACAACATTCACATATCTTGTATTAATAATTCATAAAATAAGGTTATCATAACCTCCAGGTAGACTCTCGTCATGGCATAATTGCATGGAGAGGCACTCTACAACCCAGTATAGGGTACATGTATAGATGTAATGTGAGAAATGTAATGTAAATGTTTGACATGTCCGAATATAAGGAACATGTGTAAAAGTAATGTGAGAAATGTAATGTAAGTAAACATTTGAAATGTGTGACTATATTTGTGAACACTGAAAATAGAGTTATGGTAAGTAAATAAAAATATAAATAAAATAAAACCACTTTTTATACTTACTCTAGAGGTATGGTAAATAAATAAATATAAAAGAGGTATAGAGAGGTATGGTACATAAAAATATATCAAATATGATTAGAAATCAACATCTAAGTATATACTAAGCCTATGGACCAAATACCATGGTAAATAAAAGAGCTATTGTAAATAAATATAAATATAAATAAACCATAGATATGGTAAACAAGAAACCTATTTTTATATTTACTCCATACTCCTCTTTATATTTAGGAACATTGAGAAAAGAGGTTTTATTTAGGTGAAGCCTAAGGGCTAAATACCATAATATAAATATTAAGAGATTAGTACTAATATTATTATTAATTATAATATTCATATTAATATATTATAATATTAATATTATTAAATTTAATAAATTTGGATTCCCGACGTTTGTATTTGAGTACAATACATGCGTTGAGTATCTCACTAAACACTAAACATAAATGTAAATGTAATGTTTAACATTTAACATTTAAAATTTAATCTAATGTCGGCCCTAATGAAAAATAAATTCTCTCCTTAAATGTATAAATTAAACACAAATAAAGTGTCGAGGAAACATCTTTGTGATAGTTCTAAGAGTGAAATAATATTTGCGAGAAAGGAATTGACTTCGTTTGCCATATATTTTTAGGCTTGACTTCGTTTTCTACTGCATTTTATTTTTTTTCTACCTTTTTGTTTTTACCTTTTCATCTAATTCAACTCCACAGATGCGATCATGTGTAATGAATCACTCTTACCACTAAATTAGAATCATTTAATTTAGATTTAATTTCTGGGTTGCATGAAACACCACCAAATTAAAATGATTCACTCGTACCACTAATTTCTGAGTTGGGCTAAACATCACCAAATTAGAATGATATTTAGTTTCTCATATTTAATTTCTCAGCGTAATGCCACCAAATTAGAATAATTTAATTTCTAGGTTGAACGAAACACCACCAAATTAGAATGATTTAATTTCTGCCTTACCACACGCTCAAACAAAGTGATTTCAAGAATATATTTCTAAATGTGTAAAAAACCAGCCTAGATCCACATTAACTCCGGATCTATCAAGCTAACAGAGGGATCAAATATTTTGAGGTGCAAACATTTCCTCAAGTTTTACATTTCTAGAAATTTGATCTCTCTAAGAGCTTGATAGATCCAAAGTTAAGAGCATCTAGTGTGGTTAATAAAGTGAGCAGACAACATTTATAACATGAATAAAATATTGAAGTTCTATTTCACTAGACTAAATTCTAGTTGAATTGATTATATGTTTTTTTACGAGTAGTCTATAGTGTGACTTTTTGAGGGCTTTTACGGTGGTTTTTTCCAGTCTAATTTCTCTAAATTCTCGCAGGAATTCACTGAAAATAGAAGTTTGGTAGGTAACGTTGCACAATCAAAGTGCTCTAGGGGTTTTTTAGGGTGTTGAATCCAAATATAAAATAAAAATAACAGTTTAATTAACAAAAATCAAGATTTTACCTCAATTTTTTTCACCTAATTCGAACACTTGAAACTCCACAACTACGCCATATTTTTATTTCCAATTTCTAATAAGTCATTATTTCATGCAAATATAATGAGACTTTCGCTCCAATTTCCGATGTGCTGTAATGAAATCTACCTTCTTATATTTGAAAACAATCTATTACATTTCAATGTTAAATCTCACCGTTATTTCAGTTTTGTACCTATGAAACCATTTAGCATGGTTGTCACCTTTCTAGATTTCAAGGTATGTTTTGTTAAAATTAATAGCAATAACTCTATAAGGAAGTTCGACGGTTACATTTTTCGTTGTATTCAGCTACAAGTTTCACATTATGGAAAGAAAGCTTGCCTACTTCTCTCTTTTAAAAGAAAGAACATGTCCGTGATCAACAATAGATTCTAATTTGCTGGTTGATCTTAATAATAACCTTTTTTCCACCGTTATTTCCTCCATATTTCAAATTCACTGCAGGTTATTAATTAGCTTATTTGATTATTACTATGAGTTTCTATGGAGTTTGCATTCTTTCTACTGGTGTAATGCAAGTATGACTGCTACTAATATTAAACTCCGTGAATAGTTATTATTACCCACAAAAGTTGGTAGGTAATTATTTGATCATGTCGGTTTGTTGATAGTGCATTTCATATGTAGCATGGTATAAATGGCACAATCATATCTAAAATACAGTGAAGTGTTGATGTTATTCAAATGGGTGATTTCTTCTTATCCATCAAAACCATACAGTGAAGTGCTCGTGTTATTCAAACGGGTGATTTCGTCTGATCCATTAACACCCTAATCCCGTGGTTATCTCCTATGATCATGCAAACAAGTAATAATAAACATGGAAAATGAAAGGAATAGAGGGAGGGGAGTGAGACGGGAAAGTGGAAGAGGAAGAGAAGAAAATGGAAGAGGCGACGAAGGAAGGGGTAGACGACCACGTGGCGATCGAGTGCGCAATAGAAGAGGAAGAGAAGAAAATGGAAGACGCGAGGAAGGAATGGGTGGACTAGGGAACGATATAACGAGAGAACTCATTGACTTCGTTACTCGTGTTTTTTTTGGGGAAAGTGAAAGGAGGGGAGTGAGCGAGGTGGCCTTGGAAAACTTGACTCGCTTCATAATTAATGAATCGAATTCAAATGAGATTCTGAATGAGACCTGCCCCAATTGTTGGGATGATTTTTTAAGTGGAGAGGAAGCCCGTCAAATGCCATGCTGACACATCTTCCATGAGAGGTGCCTATTCTGTTGGAATATTGAGAATTCCAAATGGAGAGAGTAAACCCCTCTCCTTTAAAAACAGAGAAATTAAAATTTGATAGGAGATAGAGTTTTCCCAACTGTAACAAACTTCTATTTCTTTCAAAATTGTTAGAAATATTCCTCTTAACAAAGGGATAACAAAGTCAGAACTGCTACACACACAGTGCCAAAAATAACTCTCTGTTTTTCAAACAACAATACTCTGTCTCATTAAAAACAACACTGTTGTGTTCTTGTCTTTCGCGCTGCTGTGCGAAACAACCAAAAATAACATAATACAACGACACAGGCTCTCAGGCCTTTTTCTTTTTATATGCCGCGCATATATTAAACATTACATAAAACCATATTAAAACTTAAAACAAAAACTATTAAAATACAATTTAAACTTGCATCGGGTCCACGACCTCAACGCAAAACAAACAACCAAACAAAAATTCCGATTGCGATTCAAGGACGGATGTGATGGCTCTTTTAAATCCACTGTATAAGCTGGATCGGGTCCGCCACTTCAATCGCTGCATATTACAAAAGCGTGCGATCAACCGGAAAGTTCCGATTGCGATTAAGAACCCGGACGCGATTGGAAAATATTAACTCCACTACATAACTCCATCGGGTCCGCCAATTTCAAACTACAATCGGGCCCAACACTTAAGAGCTTTCGATTGCGATCAGGAACCAGATGCTTAAACTATGGCAATTAACCGGATCAGGTCTGGACTTTAAACAAAACTTGTGATCAACACAAAGCTCTGATTGCGATTGAACAACTGGATGCGATTCCCCATTCAAATGTGGTATATTATATGATCGGGTTCGGCCTTTGATCGGAACACAAAACAAAGGACCTCCGATTGAGCCTTGTGATTGAAACTTGCGATTCCATTGGGTCTTCGCCTTGTGGTCAAGTGGACCCACGGGCCTCCGCTACTATGGGGTGAGATTATATAATGTTTGAATGTATTAAACCGTTCCTCTTGCGGAACTCTTCCATCAACAAGACACTTAGGTTATGAAACTTATATGAACTGCAATTTGTGATTGCGATTTGATTGCATCACATTGCAGAATTCCATATCAACAAGACACTGCTTCAAAATAACTTTGTGATTCCGATTTAGAGCTTAAGTGGTGGGGACCACTTGTCCCGCCAAATCAGGAATAAAGGACTTCCGCATGTTTAATTGAATTTTCATTCATTTTAGTTGTTGAGGGATTTTACGCTCGAAATGACTCTTTTTAATTTACTCTGCTCCTCCGTAATTCAGATCTACAGGAAATCTACATTTCACTATAATACGGCTCTTCCCATCACCAAAATAACTTCTCCTGCAATCTGTGGCTGCGAACCATCACAATTAATTCTGCTCCTTACAGTTCTTCATGCTTCTTCATTACACAGTGTTGCACACTCAAAACTCTGATTCTGCTGCATTGTACTTGTTTCTTCCTACCCAAGGCTGGCAGTGACTTTAATATTTCAACACTCCCCCTTAAAGTGAGCTGCTGGGTTATTCATCATACCCAAACATTTTCTTAAAAATTAAAAGGTCTTCTGTCCCAATGGTTTAGTTAAAATATATGCATATTGCTCCTCTGTTTTACAATGCTGTAAAACAATTTCTCCATTATTCACCAATTCTCTGATATAATCAAATTTTGTGTCTATATGCTTTGTTCTTTTATGAAACACAAAATTATTTGACAATGCAATAGCTGAGCTATTGTCACAATAAATCACTGTCCCTTTTACCTGTTCTTGACATAGAATTGTCAACATTATTCTCATCCAAATTGCTTGACACGTTGCTGTTGTAGCTGCCACATATTCTGCCTCTGCTGTAGACAATGCTACAATAGGCTGTTTCTTAGAAGCCCATGAAATGGCTCCTGAACCCATATGAAAAATATAACTGGAAGTGCTCTTCCGATCACCTACACTTCCAGCCCAATCACTGTTAGTTTATCCAACTAACTCTGAATTTTCTGAAGCTGTATATAAAATACCAAATCTTTTTGTTCCTTTCACATACCTCAGAATTCTCTTTGCTGCTTACCAATGTGCTTCTTTTGGCTTCTCCATAAATATGGAAATTAGACTAACAACATGCATAATATCCGGCCTAGTTGCAATCAAATACATGAGGTTGCCAACTATGCTTTTATACAAACTTGGATGAACATCCTTGCTGCTGTCATCCTTACTCAACTTCAATCCCATTACTGTGGGAGTAATTGCAGCTTTGCACTCCTGCATATTAAATATTTCTAAAACTTGATTCACATATTTTTCTTGAGAAATAAAAATCCCTTTCTCACCTTGCTCTACTTCTATTCCCAAGAAGTATCTCAACAAACCCATGTCAGTCATTTCAAATTCATTTTTCATGACTGTTTTAAAATTTTCAACAAGGTAATCATCATTGCCTATAAAAATTAAATCATCAACATATAAAACAACAATCAACAACTTACCATCCTTTTCTTTGATGTAGAGGGTGGGTTCTCCCTCACATTTTTCAAATCCATTCTCCAATAGATGGGAGTGTATTCTACTGTACCATGCTCTTAGTGCTTGCTTCAGCCCATAAAGAGCTTTCTTCAATTTGCAGACCTTATGCTCTTGGCCTTTCTTCTCATATCCTAGAGGTTGTTCCACATATACCTCTTCCATTAAAACTCTGTTTAAAAATGCAGATTTTACATCCATCTGATATACTTTCCATTTGTTTTGTGCTGCTATGGACAGCACTGCTCTCACTGTTGTCATTCTTGCAACTGGTGCAAAAGTTTCTTGATATTCAATCCCATGCTTCTACTTATATCCCTTGACAACAAGTCTGGCCTTGTGTCTTTCTATCTTTCCTTCAGCATTGCTTTTGGTCTTATAGACCCATTTTACACCAATAACTTATTTACCTTCTGGGAGATCAACTAACTCCCATGTTTTGTTCTTCTCTATGGCTTTAATTTCTTCGTCCATAACTTCTATCCATTTTCTGTCTTTAATTGCATCTTCAAAATGAATAGGATCATCAACTTGAAAATGCAAAGCAAATAAGGAATTCATACCTTCGTTTGCTGCTCCCTACTCATAGATTTCTCTAATACTTCTGAATCTTGTTCCACTTTCACTTGGTGTAGTCGTGCTTGAAGAAGCACTCAATTCTGCTCCATGTGGTGTGCTTGGAGATGCACTCCCACTTCTTCTCAAGGGTGTTCTCGTTGCCGCTTGAGGCGTCCCTTGCTGTCCTTGTGCTAGTGGAGGTTGTGCTACGGATGGGTTGTTAATTTCAACCACATCTCCTTCATCTTCATCATGAGACAAATAGTTTTTAACATTGACTGTTTTCTCAATGCTTCCATCCCACGCTTCCTCTTCAATAAATTGCACATCTCTGCTAATTACAAACTTCTTTGTCAATGGGTTATACAATCTGTATCCTTCGGAATCTTCACAATATCCAAGGAAAATGTACTTCTCCCCCTTACTATCCAACTTCTTTCTCAACTTGTCTGGAATGTGTGCATATGCCACACATCCAAAAACTCTCATGTGGGTGACTCCCTACTTTTGCCACTCCATGCTTCTTCTGGAACTTTGTTCATCACCGCTTTTGTAGGGCATCTATTCAAAATATACACAGCGCAGTTTGCTGCTTCTGCCCAATACTCATTTGGCAAGTGTTTTGCCTTTATCATGCTTCTCACCATTTCCATTATGGTTCGATTCTTCCTTTCAGCAACTCCATTCTGTTGCGGTGTGTACCTTGTGGTAAATTGTTTGTGTATGCTGTTCTCTCTGTAGAATCACAGAAATTCCTTTGAGATATATTCTCCTCCTCTATCAGTTCTGAGGACTTTTATATGCAGTCCGCTCTGTTTTTCTACAAGAGCTTTAAAATGGAAAAATTTCTGAAAGAATTCACTCTTATATTTCAGAAAATAAACCCACACTTTTCTTGTGAAATCATCTATGAGGGTCAGCATGTAATTGCTGCCCGAAACTGATGTTGTCTGCATCGGCCCACACAAATCTGAGTGAATGATCTCTAAGCGTGCTTTCGCCCTTATGCTTTTCCCTGAGGGAAAATTTTCTCTGTGTTGCTTTCCCAAGATGCAGCCTTCACATAGGCTATCAGGCTTCTCAATCAATTGCAAACCTCTTACCATTCATTTTCTGTGCAAAAAATTTACTCCTCCGAAATTGAGATGTCCAAATCTCAAGTGCCATAACCAATTTTCATCTTTAGCTTCCTTCTGAAAGGCTTCTTATGTTACAGTTGCTATACTCTTTCCTTTTCTCTTCAAGTCAGTGTTGAGCTTGAGAGGAAACATTCTATTGCTGGTCATTTGAATTTCAGCAATGATTTTCTTACTTGGAGGAATATCTTTTATTGTGCACCCATCATCCTTGAAAATTATATTGTAACCTTTGTTTATGAGCTGCCCAACGCTCAAAAGATTACACTTCAAACCTGGAACATAATACACATCAGGGACAAATTTCTGCTCACCATTTCTTGCTTGAATACTAACTCTGCCTTTTCCATTTACAGAGATCTTAGTATCCGTCCCCATGGTCAGTTCAGATTTAATCTCTTCATCTAGATTGGAAAACATTGCTTTGTTTCCAGTCATATGATTACTACATCCTGAATCTAAGAACCAAACATCATCTTCTCTATCCTGTGCTACATTACAAGCTAACAGCACATTACTTGGGTTCTTTTCTTCTTTTGCTACATTAGCATTCTGCTTATTTTTCATGTCATTTTTCTTCTTTCTACATTCATTGGCATAGTGCCCATTTTTTTTTCAATAATAACATTGGACATTGGATTTGTCATACCTTTGTCCATGAGCATGTTGGTGTTGATGTTCACCTTGCTGGCTGTTGCATTGGCTTTCGCTCTGACTTTGACTATTGCTCCTTCCATGTGAATCTGAAGGGCTGTTCCTTCCACCTCTGTTCTGGCTTCTGCCTCTTCCTCTTCCTTTTCCTTGACCTCTTCCTCTTCCTGAAGGCATCTGGGTCTTGAAGGCGTGCTCAAGAGATGAGTGTTCATCTCTGCTCAATCTCTGTTCATGAGTTATTAGTGAGGCATGAAGTTCATCCACTGTGAACTGTGAGAGATCTTTTGTCTCTTCTATGGTGGTAACAATAACATCAAACTTTGAGGGTAAGCTTCTCAAAAGTTTCTCCACAATCCTTCTTTCTTCAAGAGTTTCTCCATGGGATCTTATCTGATTTACAATCCCAATCACGTGTGTAAAAAATGTGTCCACATTATCTAACTCTTTCATGCAAAGAGTCTCAAAATCTCTTCTCAGCAATTGAAGTTTTGTTGTCTTAACTTTCTCCATGCCTTGATAGGCTACTTTCAGAGTTTCCCATGCCTCCTTGGATTTCTGGGCTGCTGCTATCCTTGGCAACACATTCTCATTCACAACTTGATACAATAAGAAGAGAGCTTTAGCATCTTTCTTCCTATTTCTCTTCAATATATCCTTCTCTTCTTGAGTCAAGTCATTAAAAGCCTTCTCATCAGCTGGTTCAACAAAACCATCTTCTACAAGTTTCCATAAGTCTTGCAAGACAAGCAGGGCTTTCATGGTAATGGCCCAATAATCATAATTCTTTCCATTAAACTGTGGAAGCTGAACATTTCCAATGTTCATACTAGTGCTTGGTCCAGCCATTGCTCTTAAACTGAACACTGAACTTAAAAAAACTGTCTTTCCTTTTTCTGAAAGAACAAACTCTTTTTTTTTTTAAGATAGAAATAACAACTCTGTTATCTTTGAGAAATACCTGAACTTTGACCTCTGTTGGGCTTTCAAACTGCTGGAGAAAACAATGCAACAAGTCTTCTTCTTCTTCAGCTTCTTTGAGAACTTCAAAGAGCCTGAACTTGCTCCGATACCATGTTGGAATATTGAGAATTCCAAATGGAGAGAGTAAGCTCCTCTCCTTTAAACACAAAGAAATTAAAATTTGACAGGAGACAGAGTTTTCCCAACTGTAACAAACTTCTATTTCTTTCAAAATTGTTACAAATATTCCTTTTAACAGAGGGATAACAAAGTCAGAACTCCTACACACGCAGTGCCAAAAATAACTCTTTGTTCTTCAAACAGCAATACTCTGTCTCATTAAAAACAACATTGCTATGTTCTTGTCTTTCACGCTGCTGTGCGAAACAACCAAAATAACATAATACAATGACACAGGCTCTTAGGCCATTTTATTTTTATATGCCGCGCATATATTAAACATTACATAAAACCATATTAAAATTTAAAACAAAAACTATTAAAATACAATTTAAACTTGCATCGGGTCTGCGACCTCAACCAAAACAAACAACCAAACAAAAATTCTGATTGCGATTCAAGGACGAATGCGATGGCTCTTTTAAATCCATTGTATAAGCTAGATTGGGTCCTCCACTTCAATTGCTGCATATTACAAAAGCGTGCGATGAACCGGAAAGTTCCGATTGCGATTAAGAACCCGGACATGATTGGAAAATATTAACTCCACTGCATAACTCCATCGGGTCCACCAATTTCAAACTGCAATCGGGCCCAACACTTAAGAGCTTCCGATTTTGATCAGGAACCGAATGCTATTGGCAATTAAACTGTGGCATATAACCGGATCGGGTCCAGAATTTAAACAAAACTTGTGATCAACACAAAGCTCCGATTGCGATTGAACAACCGGATGCGATTCCCCATTCAACTGTGGTATATTATATGATCGGGTCCAGCCTTTGATCGGAACACAAAACAAAGGACCTCTGATTGAGCCTTACGATTGAAACTTGCGATTCCATTGAGTCTTCGCCACGTGGTCAAGTGGACCCACGGGCCTCCGCTGCTGTGGGGGGCGATTATATAATGTTTGAATGTATTAAACCGTTCCGCTTGCAGAACTCTTCCATCAACAAGACACTTGGGTTATGAAACTTATATGAACTGCGATTTGTGATTGCGATTTGATCGCATCGCATCGTAGAATTCCATATCAACAAGACACTACTTCAAAATAACTTTGCGATTCTGATTTAGAGCTTAAGTGGTGGGGACCACTTGTCCCGCCAAATCAGGAATAAAGGACTTCCGCCCGTTTAATTCAATTTTCATTCATTTTAGTTGTTGAGGGATTTTACGCCCGAAATGAATATTTTTAATTTAATCTGCTCCTCCGTAATTCAAATCTATGGGAAATCTACATTTCACTATAAGACGGCTCTACCCATCACCAAAATAACTTCTCCTGCAATTTTTGGCTGCAGCCCATCACAATTAATTCTTCTCCTTACAGTTCTTCATGCTTCTTCATTACACAGTGCTGCGCACTCAAAACTCTGATTCTGCTGCCTTGTACTTGTTTCTTCCTGCCCAAGGCTGGCAGTGACTTTAATATTTCAACATATTCCCATGGCTTTGTATCAATAACACGTGTCCTTTTTGTCGTTACTGCGTGCCCCCTTCTTCATAATATGCTAGAAAGTCAATTAACGATTATGGATTGATCATTTTATTAATAATGCTATATTAAAATGTTTTTTTAAATGGACAAGTATTGATGCTAAATCTTACGTTTGAAATGCGGTAAGTTTATCTACCTAGTTTTTCTTTTTTCAAGTGGAATTTTAATTTATTTAATTTTTTTTTTTTTAAATAAAATCAAGTATCAAACATTCACATTCACATAATTTAGCATGGTTATCAAATTCGGATTTTCCAAAAAATTCGGATGAAATTTTTTTAATTCCGAATGAAAAATCTTGCCCACCTTGCCCACCATTATTCACTCTCATTGTAGAGCTTCCCACCTCATTATCAAGATTTCCATAAAAAAAATATTTACCACACTTATCCACTACATGTGAAGCTTCCCTCATCCACCTAGGTCTGAACTAAATTTGGATTAAAAGAAATGGCAAAAGATAGATAATTGCACTCGTGTCGATGCACTTAATTTTGATAGAAGGCCTATCGTTTAAGATAACAATAAGCTAATTTACATGTATGAGTTATGTTTTTATTCCTAATATTGCAATAAGCCAACAATCATAAGGCCATTACATGCATAAAGGCACCTACTCTAACGGTTTTCATTATGGATTGTATTTTATAATATTAAATAAGAATTATTAATGTTATGAACATTATATTCCTTGCTATGTGACTTCCATTTTCTACAAGGCATTTGTGGCTTTTTTGTAACCTTAAAATTTTGAAAACAAAACAAAATGCATTTCTTGGTTATTGAGTATAATCCTTTTGAAGGAACTATGAATCTCACAAATAAAAATATAAAATATATTTTATGTATGGTTATGAATTCTGGAACTATGAATCTCACAAAAAAAACTATAAAATATATTTTATGTATGGTTATGAATTGTGTAGTATGAGTGAAATATTGATAGTGAAAAGCTGATTGGGAGCATGGTAGGCCTAACTTCTAATACTTTCGAAAGAACTATCAATATCACAAATAAAAATATAAGAAATTCGTTTTTATGTATGATCATTAATTGTGTAGTAAGAGTGAAATATTCATGGTGGCGAGCCCATGGTGAGCATGAGAGTGATGTTGGAAACTCTTTATTTCCTTCGAAATATTTTCTCTATATTTACTACTTAATGTTAAACTTACCCTTATCCATGAAACAACACTATGATATATATTATTTAAATATGCTAAACCCACTACTTTATGTTAATTTTTTATACATTACATTATTTATTATCATTTAGTTACCTACTCATATAAGCTTATCCTTTCTTACTTGATGTTATATATTTATGCATTGTACTTAATTTTTATAAATCAAGCGAATTTAATATCAAGTTTATTGTTGCATCATGTCTGAGTGATGATGTTTTCAGTGAGAAATCATACTCATGCGTTCACATTGATATCGATGTTTATTGAAATGGCTTTCAGAAACTTGAATGAGAAATATCCTTTATCCAAATCCATCAAGACATTAGATTTTGGTATTCCAAGAGATTTATAAATCATTATATTGTAATTTCAAAAAATAGGGTTTAAATGTTGAGGACAAGAGGTAAGATAAGTGGATACAAATATACAACAATATTCATAGTTGTGATTCTTCTCTTTTTGGCAGTTTCCCCTATGTGTGATATCTGCTAATTGTGATTGTTCACCCTTTGGAAGATGCTTCTACGTTTATACAAATTCATGCCAAAAACCCTGAAGAGACAAGAGCCCATATTGGCTATCCAAATCAATAAATACATTAGGTTTTTGTATTATACATGATTCTTGTCTCCCTACTGTACGTATTATTTTTTTCATTCTTTATATTTAGTCAAAACTTCTTTACATATTAATTATGTCATTCTTTATATTAAGTGAGAAATATCAAAATAAATAAAAAATTACACACACATATATATATATATATATATATAGATATAGATATAAATATATATATATATATATCTATAACAACCCTTGTGAAAATTCCTTGTAATGAAAGTTCAAAATAATAACCATGATTGACGAGACACTTATTCCAAGTTGAATGTTGGGCAAAACATAATAGGGGTTGTTGATTTGGTTTATTATGGTTAAGGAAATTGGCAAAAACTAAGGATAAGGCTTTGGAAAGGAAAAATGGCATTTTTGGCACATGCATTTATGAAAATAATGCAAATTAGGAGAAAAGGAAGGTAAAAGGTCCAAGGTTTCATCTAAGGAGGAAGTTGAAGGAAAATAATGGAAATGAAGAAAATAGAGGCCTCTTCCATAAAAAGGCTTCTAAGTATAAGTTGGAACCTTTCGTGGAGCTCTCTCATTATTCTCTCTTTATCTCTGTCACTCTTGGACACTTAGAGTTCTTGGAGCACTTTGGCATTTGAGGAAAGAAAGGAAAGAAAGCAGGAAAAATGAAGCAAGCAAGGAGGAACACGAATCAAGTAGCTACAGCAGGATTCTTGGCAGGTATCAATTTTCACGTGCATTTTCCTCGCTATATTTCACATGCACAACATTGCAGGTGGTTCTTTGTTGTCTTGGCATGGGTTTTTCTAGGTGTGACAGTGTATTCAACCTAGCCTTTCCATTTCTGGATAGCCATGGTGTTGTGGAGTTCAAAAGTTTTGGTTTAGCTGGATTACTAGAATTATTCGAAGCTGAGTGAGGCATATCTTTAAATTATATAGAACCAATTCACTTGTTTCCTCAGTTTAGGGCCTTGTACTCCGAGTTTGGATTGCAGTAAAGCCTGAGAGGTGGTTTTTTCCTCTCCATTTCAATCCTGGTGATCATGGGTTTGGTATTGCGGTAAATCCTAGAGAATATGTCTCTGCTTAAGGGCTAGTGAACCCTGATTCATACTGTAGGTTGTGGTAAAGCGTGAGAGACTAGGATACTAGAAAATTCCACATGGTTTAGGTAGAGAGACTCTAGTGGTATCCATGCTCATGTTGGACTAGTGGAATTGCAAAAAAAATGCAATAGTGCTCTTCGAGGGACACGTGTTGTGAGCGGTATTCGAAAACCGGTCATTTCGCAAAACATTTTGGTATTAAATCTTTGCGATAAAAAAGTGCGATATCTGTTATATGTATGGAGGCAAAGGATCCAAGCGTAGTCGCACTTAAATCTACGAGTTAGTTAACTTCAAACATAGCTAGAGTTCTTTCAAATTGGTAAGTGGGTTTAATTGTTGGACATGTGGGCCCGAAAGCAATTAAGGCATTGTTAATTTGTCTTAGTTTCAGAGGTCAAAGCCACTCCAATGAATTCAATAGTTCAAGCTTCAAATTTGGATATAATTTGAAGAGGTTATAATCAAAAGAATATGTATGTAGAAACAAATTCACTTATGAAGTTTGTTTTGTTGTTGAGAACCTTTGATTAAAATAAGATAAGCTTTTGCACAAGTATTGTAAATTGGATGTACGGTTTTATAACCATTGCTAAGGAGTTAACCCCGCATGTGAAGATTGTGAAAGGGGTTTTAACAAAAGGGTATATAATATGCGTTGTGGGTCTTTATAACCTCCGGGGAGATAGTTTCTACACATTTTTGAAAGTGCCAGAAAGTGGAGTATGAGGTAAGGAATGACTCCCACATATAAAGCTTCATAATTAGGTATATAAATGCAAATATGAGGTGTTGATTCAATTTCGCAAGGAGGGCTATAACCTTTTAAAGGAAGCTTCTACCATTATTATTGAGATTGCCCAGTTGAGATTATTCGGGGCATTAATTATTGAAAGTCATTTTATATACAAAAATTGAGAGTGGAGATTGTGGTTTTACCACCACAAGAGAAATTTCAATTAATATCTCAAATCTCAGATTTGAGATATTAAAACTTCCAGATTTATTTATTTAAATTGCCTGGTTAATAAGTATTGTGGGTTTTCCTAGATTGTTGAAATTTATTTGGGTGAAAAAAAATTGGGATGTATTTTATATCCATTTGAGAGATAGAAAATGTGGGTTTAACAAGTAGCCCGACATCATGTGGTATCAGAGCTAGAATAGCTTTTTGAAAATTAATTTTTGAAATCAATATTTGCTGAAGCAGTGAAGAAAATTTGAAGTTTTAAATCCATTGAAGAGTGATTTCAGAATTGAAGAAGTATATAGTGAAGGTATTCAGATTTGAAAAATCTGAAATTGAAGACAAAGTGTTTTGAATATTGTAGCATACAGAGATGTAGTGCAGGTGAGAGGAGAAACAAGATTACATAGAATCATGAAGGTGAGTTTATGAGTAGTGGTTAACTCTGGTTTGAAGGATTTGTTTGCATATTTAGGTTGCAAGAAGTTGTGGAAGAAATCTCAGCAAAAGCAAATCACAACTTTGAGAGTAGTGATGAAAGAGTCTAGCAGAGGATTCTAAAGTGAAGAAGAAAGTGTGGCAGAACTTGGAGGATTCCCAACAGAGGTTGGATGAAAGAAGAACATATGTGTTCTTGAAAAGTTGTAGAGTGAAGCCTAGAGAGAGCATAAGAGAGTGCTCAGAAGGTTCTAGAAGATAGGGGACCAGCACTTGACAAAAGCCCAGAGCCGGAGGAAAGGATTGGTGAGGTAAGTTGCAGCAAGAGAGCTTGTTGTTGCAGAGGCTTAGTGTAGCTTGTGAGTGAAGAACTCATGGAAAATAAAATGGCTATTGATATCCATAGCAGAGATTGCAAAGGTTTTGAGAGAGGCCACAAAAGAAGAGTGAAGGAAGATGCCAAAGAAAATGGCATGAGGAATAAATTCACTGATGAAGAATATGAGAAAGAGTTAGCTGAGATTTGGGAGCAGTTCAAGAAATTGGAACTGATGATAAAGGAAAGCTAGAGAGTTGGTTGGCTCATGAAGAAGAGAGTGAAGTGGCAAAGACGATAGATGAGGAAAGAGAAGATGATAAATGCTCAGCAGAAAGAGAAATTACTCAGAATGATTGAGTATTTGGAGAAGTACTTGAAGACTGAAACTTCAAGTGAGACCAAGAGGTCAAAAGGCCTTACATCTAACAAATTTTGTATGTTTGTGGGAAGAACATGTGAAGATGGGAAAACTGTTGATGTTGTCACTAAAGAGGAAAATGAAACAACCAGGTGTGTTATAAATGCCCATACACAATTGGAGAAAAGTTTTTCCTTCCAATACATTGGAAGCAGAGAAAGCCTAAATTGTGATGATGGCCAAAAGCTAGAAATTGAGGAGTCAATTAGACAGCTTGAAGAAATTGAAGAGAATACCATTGAAGAATTTATGAATTGTATAGAAGAATTGGAACAGCATGAGGAATTGATGATCAAATCATCAAATGAGACCAAGGGGTCTTATGGTTTTAAAACTAACAAGTTGTGTGTGAATGTAGGTATTGCAGACAACAGTTCATGTGATAAAACTACATTTAGTGGAGCTGAATGTTGCCAAGAAAGATATGATGATTATCTTCCAGAGGAATATCAGATTGAAATACTGCAGCAGAAGGAATTCATAAATTCCTTGTTTAATGAAAGAGATTGTTTCAATGGGGACATGACAGTTTTGTCTGATGATGGTGAACTTGTTATTAATGATGATGATTACAGATTGATTTTTTTAAATGCCCAAAGGAAGAGTGATGGACAAATAGCTGAATTTATTTCAGAGATAGGAAATCAGAATTCTATTATGATGAAAGACGAAGGGATGGTGACAGCAGGAAACTTGACTTGTGAAGATAGTGAAGATTGTATGAATGTTTTCTCAGATGAGATGGTAGATTTGTGACATGAGTTAAGTATTCTAGAGTATAGGATAGAAACACAGAGAGAAAGTGTTTAGATTGTAAAGGCATAGTTGAATGAAAAAGTTCATTTTTATGAACTAGAACAGGGAGACATACTTGAAGAGGATGATGCAGAGGAGAGACTAACTGACACTCTCAAGAGTTGTTTGAAGGATTGGAATCAGCATACTAATGTGCTGATGGCAGAGCAGCAGATTGAAATTTTTCCAGAAGAAATGAAAGAGCAGCATATTGAAGTGTTGCCAGAGGAAATGTTAAAGCAACAAACTAGAGTGTTGGCAGAAGAAGAAGAAGAGACACAAAGAATTTATAACTTGATGTTTGTTTTATGATTGCATATACTGATGGAAGGACTACAAGATGTTTGGTCTAGGACAAGAAAAGAGATGATGACAGTGACTGGAAATTTAAATACCAGTCCAAAGAATTTTTGAAGTCAGAGAATGAATAAATTTTCATGGATGACAATCAGGAAGAGTTTTACTATTACAAAAAACAAGAGGGTGTGGATGATTGGGTGGTAGCTAGGGTAGCAGTAAGAACTGAATGAGTAAGCGTATGAGCTCAGCAAGTAAAAGCTACAACAGGAGATCAACAATTGATAGCAAGAGTGAGGACTGAGCAAGTAAAGGCTCAGCAAGTAAGTGTGAGATTTCAGCAAGCTAGAGTAAGGACAGAGCAAGTAAGGGCTCAGAAAACAAGAACTAAACAAGCAAGAGTTCAGAAAGTAGAAGTAATAGTTCAACAATCAAGAGGAAGCAGTATCCAGCAGTCAGAAGACATATTAGATGAAGAAATTGCATTGATACGAAGACTGATGGTGAGAGTGTCTGAGAAAGGGATAATAATAAGAAACCAAAGAAGCAACAGCAAAAAAAGAAAAACACTCACAGACTGTGGGAGATTAGCAAGTGGAAAGATGCAGCATAAAATATGGAAGCCTGGAGAAGTACAGAAGAGGAATATTGCAACAGATGATCAGTTCCAGAACAAAGTGTGGGATCCAGGAAGGCAAGGAGTGAAGAAAAATGATTAGGAGATCATGATTCCTTTTAACCTTGGGAGTCTGATGTAGGAGCATTAGGTTCCAAAAAAATAATTTGTATTTTCATAGACATAGGGGGGTATTTTGTTTTTGGTTTCTTATGTAATTATTAAAATTTGAATGATTTTTAATTAAACATTCATAGAAAATTGTAAATGTTTCCAAGTCACTGGAGAACATGAGGGGAAGTCGATTTGCTAGGAATGTGAAGAGTCAGTTTTAGTTTGTGTAGGGATTTAGGCTAAATTTAGGCTTTGAAGAATTTGAAGAGTCTTGTTGAGCGTTAAGGGAGATGAATCAGTTTATTATTAAATTATATAAATAAACCTCTAAGGCATTAAGCTGTAGGGGGCAGAAGAGATGGAGAACTGAAAAGACAGAGTTAGAGTAGGTACAAAAATCAGAGTTTATGTAAGCCTACGGGTAGCTGAGAAGGCCATGTGATTTGAAGATCTGGCCCAGAATAGAAGTTTTGCAAGTGAATCATTTATATAGTATGACATAATTGTTTCAGTCTTACATGTGCATTGATTGATTTAAGTACAGTGTGAATGGGTTTTGAATTTCAAGAAACAGTTGTATGAACAATGCATGAATATACTCTGTAATTCGGGGTTTTAAATGAAGCTCTACATATAATTGGATAATCGGTGTTTATTAGTGAGATAGTGTTAATATTGATCCTGCGGGTTTAAGTTTGAATGTAATAAGGCTTGCATTTACAGTTGAGAAGATTGGGTGAGCATAATTAAAGTGTAGCTATCTATCATTGATTAAGATCGATGGCACAGTAACAATTAAATCGATACTTAGACAATACTGGTTAGCATGACACATGATTTAGAACCATCGTGGAATTAAGTTCAAAGATGTGCGCGTTAAATGAAAACATAAATTGTGAACCCATAGCAAATGGGATATGTGGGGAAAGGATTAAGTTATTCGCAGACTTGGATTGAATGCAGGTGCGGTCAACCGAGAATGGCGCAGTAGTAGTGCGAGTACATAAAGAGCTCAATCTTTGTTCGAGAAGCAATAAAATCGAAATAATTATTTAAGTGGGGAGACTGTAAGAACCTTGTTCCTTCTAGTCATTCTGGAGAATTAAATTAAGAAGCGGAGCAAAATTTTGGTAACGTAACAGAGTTTGGAACCTTGATTGAATGCGTGAGGAGTCTGGTTAATGTTAAAGGAACCAGCGTGCCAACCAGAAGGTGAAATCCATGAGTTCGAGGGAACCAGAAGCATTAAACGATAAGGAGGTTTCTGGGGTAGAAAACCAACAGTATCGCACTTTTATAAACATGGAAAATGAAATGAATGAAGGGAGTGGAGTGGGTGGGGAAATTGGAAGAGGAAGTGAAGAAAATGGAAGAGGCGAGGAAGGAATGGGTGGACCAGGGAACAATATAACGAGAGAACTCATTGTGTTCGTTACTCGTGTTTTTTTGGGGAAATTGAAGGGAGGGGAGTGAGCGAGGTGGCCTTGGAAGACTTGCCTCGCTTCAAATGAGATTCTGAATGAGATCTGCCCCATTTGTCCAAACCGAATTCACGAATTTCCGAATTTTTTTTTTTCATAATTTCAACGAATTTGGGAAGTAATTTAGTAAGTTATTTCTTTGATTGGTTTGTAAATTTTTTTCTTTAATATATATATATGTGTGTGTGTGTGTGTGTATAATTAAAATAATTATGTATTTATTATATATTTACAAATATTTTTATTTATAGTCATATGTTTAGTAATTAGATTTATTTATTTTTTATATAAGTATTAATTATTAATATTTGAATTTATTTTAGTGTGATATATAATTTTTGATATATATGTTTTTAAATTGAAATTTTTTTATAATTTTATTAATAAAAACAAAATTATAATTTTATACATAGATATTTTACTAGTATTAGTTTTTGATTTAATGTTTTGTTTTACAAATAGTACAATCTATTATAATTTTAGTTGGCATTTAAATGTTTACACTCATTTACAACCACTACAATATCTCTCCTATATTGTTTTTTTTTTTTTTTCAATATTTAAATCTTAACACCCATTCACAACCACTACAATATCTCCCTCTTATTATATATTTAGATATATTTTTATTTTAGTGATAATTTTAACAATTAGATTTATTTATTTTTTATATAAGTATTAATTATTAATATTGAAATTTATTATAGTATGATATACAATTTTTTATTTTTTTAATGAAAATTTTATAATTTTATTAATAAAAAAAAATTACAATTTTATACATATATATTTTACTATAATGACTTTTTGATTTGATGTTTATTTTTACAAATAGTACAATATCCTCTATGTTTAGTTGTCATTTCAATGTTTACACTCATTTACAACCACTACAACATCTTTCCTATACCAAGTATGAAAACAACAATATCTTCAATCAATTTTTAAATGTTTACACCCATTCACAGCCATTACAACCATCTACAACAAAGTATGATGTGTTAGGGTGTTATTTTTGTCAAAAAAATCTAAAAATGAAAAAAACTTTAAAAACTATAGAAACCATTTAAATAATGTGGACACGTAAAAAATTTAAATAATTGTATAAATAAACAATTACAAATCTCCCTATGTTCAAACCTTCTTTTTGGAGTGTAGAATTTCACCAAAGGTTTTCACCTTATCAGATTTCATCCCTCTCTCAGCATGATCGATATGGAGTTAGATAGATCTAGACTAGTCTCTTTGCACAATAAAACATTAGATCAAAAACAAAATTACAATATAAAAAATTGAACATAGTCAATTTATTATTTTTATTACATTTTTTATTAATGATGATGATGATGGTTAATGTACATTGAGACTACATTAGAGTTTTTCATTGTTTTTTATTTTTATTTTTTTATCTAATGCTTCATTTTTTGAAAAACAACAATATCTTCAAGAAACATTTAAATGTTTACACCCATTCACAGCCACTACAATATCTCCTTGGTATTAGGCTTTTGAAGGAATTTTGACTTAGTAATAATATTAAGTAACAAATTGGTTAAAGGTGAATTTCTTATATTTTTACATGGAATTGGCCTACATTTTGTACTAGGTTATAATTGTTTGTTCATATGTTGGTTGAGGGCACTATGAGCTTTTCACAACAACAACTATTTTTTTTTCTTGAGATTTCAATGGTCCATAGAGTGGTCATGGCATCCAAGAGTCCCTAAAAGTTTGTTGTTCAAGGTGTTTTATAAAATAATTACCTCTAGCTAATATTTATTTTTTTAATTTGAACATGATTTATTTTATGCATATTTAGTTTCATGAAGCTTAATAATGAATTTCTGGAGAATCAGTCAAGGATGTGTGTAAACCATAACTCTGAGGTTGCACCTAAACTAGAAATTTGATGAAGGGTTTCTTTGTGTTTTTGAATTGATTGTCTTGAGTCATGAGATGAAATTGTTGCATTATTTATTTGTTTGCAAATAATAATTTGGTATTTTTATTATATAGTCTCATTCGCTTTTTTGGTTAATAAGGTTTTTTAATTGTGTTACTTGAACTTGGATGAAATTTGTTAGTCTCTTGATGTAACTCTAACTATCTCTTAATCGTGTAATTTATCTAAAAATTCGGGTACCAGAGGACAAGTGGTTCCCTAAGGATTTGATCTTTGTCCCAGGAAAAGGTGCCCAAATGTATTTATCTTTTTTTCCTAAAGTGACTTTATAAGTGGTAAAGTTGAATCTAATTTTAAAGTGACTTTATAAGTGATAAAGTTAATAAGTCTAATTTTAAAGTGACTTTATTAAAGTCAATTTCAAATTAGGAAGTGAAAAAGTGACTATGGAAATAAAAGGCTAAGTGGGTATTTATTTAAGTGGAGTGAATTAAAAAATAGAAAGTGAGATTTAAATGCACATTTAATCTCAACCCTAGATCTATAGCTATCTTAGCCATTGGATTTATGGATTCACCAAATTTCACTTAGGGTTTGGTTAAAGTAGGAAAGGAAGAAAGAAGGTCATTCATTCTTTTCATGAGCATATTGATAGAATGAGCAAGAGAGAGAAAGGAAGATTTCTGAGTAGTGAGAATTTGGAGGAGAGTAGCAAGGACGCTTAACAAATATGTACAACAGCAATATTGGCACAAATCCCAAGGTATAAATCCATACAGCAAGAGAGAGGCTCAATTTCCAAGAAAGGGAGGCATAAAGAATGAGGAAGAGGACACCAGCATTAAGCATGGAGTTCGACATAGAAATTTGGGCACAAAAATGGAGGAGAAGTACAGCTGATATTTTTGGCACAAAAATTGAGAAGAAGAACAACAGATTCAATGCAGATTTCAAGGCATTTTCTGGGCATGAATTTCATGGAAGTCTATTGTAAAAATTCGTATAATTCTCTACAATTTCATACAATTGTTTAGGCACATTTTTTGAGGCAGTCGTATAACATTTATTGTTCTCCTTAATGCTATAAAAAAATTCTGTACTGTAAAAATTTTATGTTATGTAATTTTTGTTGATTGGCACATTTTCCGAGGTGGAGGTCAATCGAGGAGGTCAATCAACAAGGTATATTGTACAAATTTGTACAATTATGTACAATTTCATACAATTTTTCAAGCACATTTTTCGAGGCAGTCATATAACATTTATTGTTGTCCTTAATGCTGTAAAAAATTTGTGTTCTATAAAATTTTTATGTTCTGTAATTTTTGTTGATTGTCACATTTTCCGAGGTGGAGGACAAGCACATAAATGAGATATATATATAATTTTTTATATATTTTTATATTTCTCACTTAATATAAAGAATGAAATAATTAATATGTAAAGAAGTTCTCACTAAATATAAATAATGACAAAAATAATATGTACGGTAGGGAGAAAAGAATCGCGTGTAATACCAAAACCTAATGTATTTATTGATTTGGATAACCAATATGGGTTCTTGTCTCTTCAGGGTTTTTGATATCAATTTCAATAAACGTAGAGGCATCTTCCAAAGGGCGAACAATCACAATTAGTAGATATCACACATAGGGGCAACTACCAAAAAGTGAAGAATCACAACTATGAATATTGTTGTATATTTTTATCCACTTATCTTACCTCTTTTCCTCAACATTTAATCCCTATTTTTTGAAATTACAATATACAGAGTTATAAATCTCTTGGAATATATTGTAACAGCCCTTGTGAAAATTCCTTGTAATGAAAGTTAAAAATAATAACCATGATTGATGGGACACTTATTCCAAGTTGAATGTTGAGCAAAACATCCTAGGGGCTGTTGATTTGGTTGATTATGGTTAAGGAAATTGGAAAATGCTGAAGCTAAGGATTTGGAAAGGAAAAATGGCATTTTTATCACATTCATTTATGAAAATAATGCAAATTAGGAGAAAAGGAACGTAAAAGGTCATAGGTTTCATGGGAGGAGGAAGTTGAAGGAAAATAATGGCAAATGAAGAAAATAGAGGCCTCTTCCATAAAAAGGCTTCTCAGTATAAGTTGGAACCTTTTGTGGAGCTCTCTCATTATTCTCTCTCTCTCGCTCTCTCTCACGCTTGGACACTTAGAGTTCTTGGAGCACTTTGGCATTTTAGAAAAGAAAGGAAAGAAAGCAGGAAAAATGAAGAAGCAAGCAAGGAGGAACACGAATCAAGCAGCTACAACATAATTCTTGGCATGTATCGATTTTCATGTGCATTTTCCTTGCTATATTTGACATGCACGATATTGCAGGTGGTTCTTTGTTGTCTTGGAATGGATTTTTCTAGGTGTGACACTGTATTCAACCTAGCCTTTCCATTCTTGGATAGCCATGGTGTTGTGGAGATCACATGTTTTGGTTTATCTGGATTACTAGATGGATTCGAAGCTGAGTGAGGCATATCTTTTAAATGATATAGAACGGGCTCACTTGTTTCCTTGGTTTAGGGTCTAGTACTTTGAGTTTGGATTACGGTAAAGCCTGAGAGGTGGTTTTTTGCTCTCCATTTCATTCCTAGTGATCATGGGTTTGGGATTGCGGTAAATCCTAGAGAGTATGTCTTTGATTAAGGGCTAGTGAACCATGATTCATACTGTAGGTTGTGGTAAAGTGTGAGAGAATAGGAGACTGGAAAATTCCTCATGGTTTAGGCAGAGAGACTCTAGTGGTATCCATGCTCATGTTGGACTAGTAATCGGGGTAGATAAAAGTAAAGGATGTTATGACATGTTTATGGTGTTGACCTAGTGATCAGGGTAGATCACGGTAAAGGCGGTTCTGACATTTTTATGGTATTGGCCTAGTGATCTAGGTTGAGTCACGGTAAATCTTGATTTGTATTTGATGAGTAGATTTGGCTCAACCAATATATGGTCGGATGGGACATGGAATTCCCATCTCTGTTTGGTTTTTGCATTCAGTTATGAAGAGCTCGTTTCTCTGGTATTCAATATGCCAATGTACTAGTTTATGTATGGATTTTATTGCTATTGTGTGCATGGTGTTTTTTTTGTTAATATGTTGGTTATAATAATGTATTTGATTAGTGATGATGTATGGCTCTATTCATGTTTTTTCCTATAAGTGAATATCCCATGTATCTATGGTAAAATTAATTGCATGCTAGCTGATGAAGTAGGGGAGAAATTCTTCTTAGCCATTATTAGAGAAGAAGGAGACCCCTTTTTTTAAATACGTTGTTTATACTTGTAGATGGTATGTTTGTTACATTTTTAAGGAAATGACTATCATGGATGAGTTACGGTTAATGTTATATCTTCCATACTTTTTTTAATGGTATTTACCTTCTCGTAAAGTTACAAGAAGTTCTAGCCATTGACCTGGGCTCAGGGGCTGAAAATGTGGCAGAAATCCCAGAGCTATAGGCAGAAAATTTGATGTTTGAACCTTAGTCGCTACCTTAACAAGGCTAGCCTGTGGCTCTAGGGTCTATAGCTACTCCCTTTCCCTTACAAGCTCCCTGATCAGCTTCAAAGGGGCTAAATATCAGTCCCCCCTCAGGGAATAGGGCCTTGGAAGGTTGGGTTACCTCTTGGGGATGTCAGTGATGGAGTGTAAGGCACGTTTTTGGTGTTTCCATTGGTTCCACTTACTTAAGTTCATATATGAGGTTGAATATCATATTAGTAGCCTCTCCTCACATGTTTATTTCAGTTGTACGGTTAATTAAGTAGATGTGGGAAGAGGGTGTTACCAAGTGGTATTAAAGCATGTTTCAACTTTCATACTTGATGGGTGATGTGTTGGTCATGCTTTTATATTGATTTTTTATGTGTTTTCATACATATGTATCATGTGGTTGTTTCATCCATTTTGTGTTGGGCATGGTGGCAGTGTTGTCGCCATGGAAGTGATGATGATGTTATTGTCAACATGTTGTCGTGTGTGTGTGACTGATGGTGTGTTTTCCTTGTTCATATATTGTGCACGCACTCTTGTTTACATGTTGTACATATTTTATGTGAATTGTTTATTTAGGTTAGGTCATTATGGGTCATGTTTTTGTATTTTATGTGTGTTCTTGGGTGTGTAGTGTTATATGTTGCATGTGCATGGGTCAGCCATGTTGGGTTATATGTTCCTTATGTTCATCTATGGTTCATTCTTGTAATTTTGTATGGTCAAGTTTGCATTGGCATGCATTTGGCATGGTCATGTGTGGATGACTAGACTTCAACTAGAATGACATTTATATATTTATATGCCTAGAAATTTGATCCGGATTTATGCAGGAATGCAACAAAATAAACACATAACCATAAATACAAAGATGCAGCAGAAATAAAACTTCATTTCATTGATATCAAAGAACTGAAATTTGGTTACAGACAGAATGGAAATAAAACTAGCTAGGGCACTAGTAGCTATCTCTAAGAAGAGATGTGGTGGTTACAGGCCTCTAAACTGAGTTACAATGAGGCTCGAGGGCCTATTTATTATTGAGAAACAATGGAGAACCCTAAACATCCAAAAACCTAACCCTAGGAGATGAAGCGCCAAAACTATGGGCCCCATTTGGGTAAATTGGTGTTTTAACTTCCTAGGGGCGTAACTTTGGCATACTATCTTCGTTTGACGCATATGATACATCATTAGAAAGCTCTATCCGAGGACTACAACTTCCACTGTGAATATCAATGGAAAATATTCACTGCGGGCGCGATGCCCAAAAAACGTCGTTTAGGGCCTCAAAATGGCTCTTGAAGTTCAGGACCCGAAAAACTGCTAAAAATAGTAAGATATGCTGAAACTAAAAAATTGAAAGAGATAATGGTGGGGGCCTAAGTGGAATAGGAGGGTGGCCACCAATATCCACCTGGATCATTCCTCCCCCCTTAGGAAGAAATGGTCTCCATTGCGTTAAGTTCCTCCATGAGATGAGGAAATTTCTGCTGAACTTGGTCCCTAGTGAACCACTTTCCTTGGTGGAGGATTTGTTCAGCTTTAACAACCCGATACAATTGGATCTTCTGTTGGCGAGTGTTCTTGATTTTCATGTCCATGATATAATCTACGGTGGCCTGTTCCATGCAGTTTGGGTTTAACTCTGTTGGTGTGAGTTGTTCTGCAATGTATGAGGTGTCGAGTAGAGGTGGGAAGTAAGGACGAAGGCGATCCACATTGAAGACTAGGTGTAGACCAAGGAATGGAGGAATACTAAGCTCGAAGGCATTGTTCCATATAGCCTTGGTGATGGTGTATGGTCCGTATCGGAGCGGGCAAAGCTTGCGATGGGGTGCAGTGAGGTGCTCCTTCTGCAAATGTAGCCATACTTTGTTGCCCCCCTGGAAGTTGTGTGGCACCCACTGTTGATCATGGTGCTACTTGTACTTCGCATTGGCTCTGTCTTATATATCATGAACGTGTTGGGGAATGTGTTGAATGCACTCGATGAAGCTACTTTCTTTGTCAACTTCAGACTTGACATGAGATGAATCGGCCTGAGTAGCTGCAAATGGCATGGCTACGTCAATGGGACATAGTGGCTGGAATCCCAAGCCCACCTGAAAGGGGCTATGGCCAACTGAACTGTGGAGAGCCCTGTTATAACTATGTTGGACATAGGGGAGGCTCTCGTCCCATGTGTGTGGATGCTTTGAATTTTACATGCGTAGAATGTGTACAATCATTCTGTTGACAACCTCTGTCTGGCCATCTATTTGGGGATGGAAAGTTGTGGACTAGGTGAGCTTTGTGTCCAACATTGACCAGAGGCTGGACCAAAATGTGCTGAGGAACCTGCTATCTCGATCTGATATGATAGACTGTGGGATCCCAAAGTGCACCCACACTCGTTCAAAGAAGATTTTAGCAGTGGCTTCTGCTGTGATATTCTTCTTACAGGCCGCCATAATGGCCATATTCAAGAATCTATCAACGACCACGAAAACACAGTCATTTCCATTCTTAGTAGAAGGCAGGCCCGGTATGTAATCCATGGAGATGGATTCCCAAGGTCGACTAGGGGTAGGTAGTGGAGTATATAGGCCTCGCTTCTTGATGGTCAGTTTGGCAATGGCATAAGCAGTGCAGGATCTGATGTGCTTCTTGAAATCCTTTCGAAGGTTCGACCAATAGAAATACGTCTGTAGTATTGCTACTGTTTTCTCGACCCCGAAATGCCCAGTGACTCGACTGTAGTGTGCTTCCCATATCATCTTGGCACACTCACTTGAAGGAACACAAAGGTGTCCCAGGTGACATAAATGTGCATCTTGGAGGTGAAAATTTGGAACTTGCGTACCCCTCAAGAGTGCCTTGTAAGTGTGGCCGAATTTTGCGGCACTCTCATAGAGAAGCAGCCAATCAAAAGTCTCGTGCCCACAAGAGTTGAGCACAGTAGTGAGTGCCACGATCAGTGGTCGGCTTAGGCAGTCTGCAACATTATTGGTGGTACCCTTCTTGTACTTGATGTTCAAATGAAATTGTTGCAGATATGTGGACCACTTCTAATGGCAATCATTCTGCAACTTCCCTTGTGTCTGTATGAACTGCAGGGTCCAGTGGTTTGTGTGGATGATTGTTTCCTTCCCCAAAATGTAATGCTTCCATTGTCGACAGGCTTGCACAATGGAATACATCTCTTTGTGATAGGTGGGATACTTGCGAACTGTCTCAGACAATGTCTCACAGTGATATGTCACTAGATGTCCCTGTTGAGTAAGAACTACCCCAATAGCATAGTCAGAGGCATCGGTCTCGATCTCAAATGGCTATTGCAAGTCTGGTAATGTGAGCACTGGGGCAGAACAGAGGCAATTTTTCAATTCTGTGAATGCCTTCTGTTGAGGTTCCGACCAAAATAATTTTTCTCTCGCTCCTCCTTTGGTGACTTGACTCAACGGCCAAGTGATATGAGAGAAGCCCAACACGAATCTACGGTAGAAATTAGAACGACCCAGAAAGATGCGAAGCTCTGTTATAGTGGTTGGGGCTGACCAATCCCAAATGACTTGGATCTTGGCTCGATCTACATGCACCCCCCTTTCATCAATAATGTATCCTAGATATGAACCTGGGTCATGCCAAATGTGCACTTCTCCAACTTGGCACACAACTTCTGTTGTTGCAGTGTTTGGAGGACTTGTCAGATGTGGTGAAGGTGCTCTTCCCAAATCTTGTTGAAGATCAAAATGTCATCCAAGTACACCACTAAAAATGAGTTGGTGAATGGCCGCAATATGTCGTCCATCATCCTCATGAAGGTTGTGGGAGCATTCGTCAACCCGAAAGGCATGACTAGCCATTCAAAAAGGCCTTCCTTGGCTTTGAAGGTAGTCTTCCACACATCAGACAGTTCAATTGGTACCTAGTGATGCCCAGACTTCAGGTCAATCTTGCTGAAATATTTTGCACCTTTGATTTAGTCCAAAAGGTCATCAATCTGTGGGATGTGGTACCTATTCTGGACAGTGATCTTTTTTAGCGCCCGATAGTCAATACAGAGTCTCCACGTCCCATCCTTATTCTGTACCAACAATATCGGGCTCCCACAGGGTGACGAACTTGGTCTGATGTGACCTTTCTGCAACGGCTCCTGAATCTGCCTCTTGATTTCATCATTTTCCATAACAGAGCACCGATAGATCAGTCCATTGGGTAGTGGTGCACCTGGGGTTAGATCAATCGGGTGCTTGACCTGACAGTGCAGAGGAACCCCCGTGGGTGAGGTGAAGATTTCCCCATACTCCTCCACAACCTTATCCATTTGTTGTTATCGTGCAGAGGAGCTCTATCTGGAGGTCGTGGCCACAGTCTTCTTCTTGCCCTAGGGGCAGATCATCAGGAAAACGAATTTCCTGGTTTGGGAAATGATCTTACTGCATTGTTTTGCAGTAACCAAAGAGATAGCCGCAGGAGGTGGTACCTATGGTATCCTATACAACTTATTTCCCAAAGTAACAATAACGACATGAGGTCGAGACTCATACACAGCGTGATGCTTCCAAAAGTATGGTTGTCCTAATAATACATCAAAAACATCAATAGGAGAAACATCACATAATACCTCCTCTATGAAGGGCTTGATGCTATAGGGAAGGTGGCACTGCTAGCTGACGCGGAGATCTCGTCCTTGGTGAAGCCACTCAATGGTGTATGGATGTGGGTGAGTTGTGGTCGGTAAGCCCAACCGCTTCACGGCATCTGCTGAAATGAGGTTCTTTTGGCTCCCATTGTCGAAAATGGTGGATACATACCATGGGTCACTTATAATACCATGGGCGAATAAATATCATGGGTGGATGAATACCATGGTTCGATGCCATTTATAATACCATTGGTAAATTCCATGGGTGGATGGATAACATGGGTAAATGAATACCATGGGTTGATGCCATTTTCCATTTGGATCCGAATGGAAAATGGCATCAACCCATGGTATTCATCTACCCATGTTATCCATCCACCCATGGAATTTACCCATGGTATTATAAATGGCATCGACCCATGGTATTCATCCACCCATGATATTTATTCACCCATGGTATTATAAGTGACCCATGGTATGTATCCACCCACGGTATTCATCCACACATGGGATTTACCCATGGTATTGTCCCATGGTATCCACCTATGGTATTGTATCTCAAAAAAGGATATAAATAACAAGCCTCACTTTGTAAAAGGATTGATTGTCTACCACAATTTAGCTTCTATAGTTATTCTCTATTTTAATAAAACAAGTTTCTTTGTGGTTTTATTTTCTTTGTGTTCTCTCTTTTTTCTGGCATTCTAATTTTGCAGATATGGTTCATCCATTTCCTTGAAGTCCATTTGCTAGGCCGCACACTGTTAGTAACACAGTTGGTCACAAGCATTATAGGGTATCTCTATCCTCGGATCTTCATTTGTCATGGTTTTGGTTCATCCACAAACCCAACCTTCATCGAAGTCCATTTTCTAGGCTGCACACTGTCAATATCACAGTTGGTCGCAAGCATTACAGGGTATCTCTATCCTTGGATCTTCGTTCATCATGGTTATCGGTTAACTACACAAAAACCTTATCGTCAGTGGCTCTTCATATTCAAGAAAGGCTTCTCAGGAGGGAACTTCAAGCAATGGGGACCATTGCTTCTTAAGAAGCGAGGAATGATTTGAATGGAAAATGGCATCAACCGATGGTATTCATCTACCCATGTTATTCATCCACCCATGGAATTTACCCATGGTATTATAAATGGCATCGACCCATGGTATTCATCCACCCATGATATTTATTCACCCATGGTATTATAAGTGACCCATGGTATGTATCCGCCCATGGTATTCATCCACACATGGGATTTACCCATGGTGTTGTAAGTGGTATCTACCCATGGTATTCGCCCATGGTATCCACCTATGGTATTGTATCTCAAAAAAGGCTATAAATAAAAAGCCTCACTTTGTAAAAGGACAGATTGTCTGCCAGAATGTAGCTTCTACAGTTATTCTCTATTTTAATAAAACAAGTTTCTTTGTGGTTTTATTTTCTTTGTGTTCTCTCTTTTTTCTGGCATTCTAATTTTGTAGATCTGGTTCATCCATTTCAAATTTTTAGATCTTAGGGGCCTCGCCCAAAGATCCGGATCAGTAATGATCCAGGTGGATATTGGTGGCCACCCACCTATTCCAATTGGGCCCCCACCATTGTCTCTTTCAGTTTTTCAGTTTCAGCATAACTTACTATTTTTAGCAGTTTTTTGGGTCCTGAACTTCCGGAGCCGTTTTGAGGCCCTAAATGACGTTTTTTGGGCATCACGCCTACAATGAATATCATTCTGTTCCGAAATGATATTCAGGGTGAAATTTTTAGTCCTCGGATAGAGCTTTCTAATGATGTATCATGTGTGTCAAACGGAGATAGTATGCCAGCCAGTTCCTGTGGTGTTGGAAACACTCTTACTCCGACGGGCCCATAGCCTTGCGTTCATTTCCTTAGGGTTATGTTTCTTCGATGTTTATTCTCCTGATTGCTCTCACACAGTAGTCTCGAGCCTCATTACTCGCCAGAGGCAGGTCGCGCACATATCTTCCGTAGATAGCTACCAAGGTTTCTGGGGCCTAAAAGTTTTATTTCCATTCCCGCCGCACCTTGATTAATGAAATGAAGTGTTATTTCCGTCATCTCTCAGATTTATGGTTATATGTTTATCTCTGCGTCTCGCATAAATCGTATCGTAGGTGGCTAGAAAGCAGTTGTGGTTTTTCAATCCTTCTTTGCATGTCCCCAACGAGGTCCGGGTATAAGGAGCTAGGGCTTGATCTAGTGGAACCTTTGCAAGATCAGCCTCGCAAACCTTGACGGACGCCCATGGGGGATGAAAAGAAAGATGAGGGAGCAGGAGATCCTATCAAAATATTGCTCGAGGAGGCCCTCGAAAAACAAAGGAACAGAACAGAATAAACATATAACCATAAATACAGAGATGCAATGGAAATAGCACTTCATTTCATTAATATCAAAGAACTGGAATTTACTTACAGACAGAATGGAAATAAAACTAGCTAGGGCACTGGTAGCTATCTCTAAGAAGAGATGTGGCGGCTACAGGCCTCTGAACTGAGTTAAAATGAGGCTCGAGGGCTTATTTATTATTGAGAAACAATGGAGAATGCTAAACCTCCAAAAACCTAACCCTAGGAGATGAAGCGCCAAAACTATGGGCGCCGTTTGGGTAAATTGGTTTTTCAACTTCCCAGGGACGTAACTTTGGCATACTATCTCCATTTGACGTACATGATACATCATTAGAAAGCTCTATCCGAGGACTACAAATTTTGCCACAAATATCATTCTGGAACAGAAATTATATTTTTTATATTCGTTGTAGGCGCGATGCCCAAAAAATGTCGTTTAGGGCCTCAAAACGGCTCCGAAAGTTTAGGACCCGAAAAAATGCTAAAAATAGTAAGTTATTCCGAAACTGAAAAACTGAAAGAGACAATGGTGCGGGCCCAAGTGGAATAGGCGGGTGGCCACCAATATACACCTGGATCAACATTATATGTTTATATGTTGTCTTGATTATATCTATCCATGTATTACACTAATCGATTGATCTTGAGGGAAGTATCCTCCCCAAATTACACTAAGATACATTCGTTTATTGTTATTTGGTTTAGCTGACATAATATGCTTGGAAAGATGAAAATATCAAAATGGATAGAAAGGTGGTATATTACAATGGCTCCTCCCATTAGTCATCAAGCGAAAGTGCGATGCAATATAGTTTATTGCATCGGGGATATATAAAGGATGGTTTAAATATTGTCATGATAAAACTGCGAAATGTGGTTTGTGATTAAGTAGGTGGCGAAAGTGGGTCCCGCGATTTCTTTCTCGTGTAATTTTGTTCGGAGAAATGCCTTTTTCCATTATTGAAGTGTTCTATCGTATTTTGCATCACAATTTGTGTTGAGTGGATTTTTAAGAGCCATGTATTTGTTGCAATATTGTGATTATGATTTACGTAACATTCTCCACTCAAGTGTCTTTTAAAAAAAACTCAATGTTTTATAACCCATTTCATTCATATTCCTATTTGAATTAATCTCTCAAGGGTTATATTTGTTCTACTCTAAAAAAATTACAGGGGTCCCTATTATTTTTCTAAGGTAAATATACTAAAATAATTGGGTGTGTTGAATATCACAACATGCATGATGAGACGTACCCTGCCTTCATAGTCACAACGTCAGTCTCTTTATTACAATCATGTAGAATATCACTAGTCCCTTTAATGTGACCTTGTAATATATTATCAGTTTTCTTACATGTTGCAACAATTTAATTTTTTCCTATTTTATGGATTGGGTTATGACTGGAAATGAAAAATTTTGTCACCCCCCCCCTCACTTTCTTTTCAACCACCCACATTCGAAAAGTGGTAAAATTAAGTGTGTTTGTATCTCCCTATGTTGATGGATATTGATCCGCATGAATACGCCCTATATTTGCATAATATTCTATAGAATCACCTATAAAAATTAAATTTACATGGTTGGATGCATCAACATGGCTCCCCTTGAAATTTTAGACTAAAATTTTGAATCTTTAGTAAGATAATTTAACTATGATGGATGGTTACTTTCTAAGATAAACTTTATGACTAGCCCCCCTTCCTCTGATCCCATATAAATTTTCTAAGTCTACTTTTCCTTCTGTCTTATCTTCACCTTTGCAACTTTATTTTCATTTAATTTCTCCTTAGAACACACCTTTGATTGAGGATCTACTACAATTTATGTTTTCCTTCTTTCCACTTAAGGCTCCTTATAATTCTCTTTCTCCCACCTTGGATATTTCGTGTTCTTAGCCTATTCTCACAGATTCCTTGCACATTTTTACCACAATTTCATCCTTTCCTACTGCTTCACCCTATATCTCACATGGTTTCATTAGTTACCAACCCCAACGAACCCTATTGAAAAAATGAACGCACGGGATAGGATGTATTTCTTCGAATTCTTTGCTCATACATGGGGGAGATCTGATTAGATGTGGGGGTAAAAATGTTGTACCTAAAACTCCTCCATGAGGTTATTAGCGTAAAAGGGGTAAAACTCTTGGTTCAATTACGTAATATATAACATAATCAATAAAATCAACTTGAACATATGCCTATATATCCCACCCACCCTTTAACTATCGATGTTAATATAAATCTAGGAATTTGTTTCAATACCAATCCATACTTAACACACTATCACTACATCATCATTACCGCCACATCACAACTGCTCTTTTCTTACATTTAATATACCATTTCAGATCCCTACACTACGTGGTCATATGGAACTCTAACAATATGGTGAAATCATTTGACCTCCATGCATTCTAGATTGCATCGAAGAGTGAACAACATTTCTCTACACCCTCCTCACCTCAGTCATGAAATAGAGGAAGATTTAGGGATGAATTACTTGTTTGGGTCATTATCATATTATAGTGTCTTTGATCAAATATGAATCCTTGGGGTCATGGTTGTTGTACCATGAGTTTTGTGAAAACTATAACACTCGTTGAACTATATATTTTTTAAATTTAAATCATTGATACACATTGATATTTTTGTCATATAATAACGTATATAAATCCATATGATATATATCCTCATATATATTAATATATGGCCTACCTAGTTCTAACTGGGCCAAAACTTCATATCGTAAGGAATACAAAGAAACCTCATCTGGGCCCTACGCAGGTCCAATAGATTCAATAGAAATAATAATACATTGTTTAAAGGTTATTTTAATAAGTCCCTCGTGCCCCTAAATGTCATATTGGTTGTAAATGTGGGGCCTAGCTTATTCTAGGTGACATCTAATAAATCTAGAGGTTGCCTTTCCTATTATGCAATCTACACTCACATCTCACCCAATCCCTTTGTGCCTAAACCTCATGGAGATCGGAATAGTGAGAACGAGAAGTAGAAATAATAATTTATTTTGGAACATATTGAGACTATCCACCCCAAATTGGGAGATTCCTTACCCTCATGTACCCTTTAACTCCATGTTGGTAGGTGTGATCCAAGAGTTGGTGCACTCGATGCCAGTTCCAGTGTCTCTCTACCCTAACCTATACTAATATAGAAACTTGGGAAATGTTCTTACCTCGATTATTAGAAAATTGATATTTTTTTTTGTAATCCTGGTGGGTACTCTTCATTCATGCATTCATTATCAAATGCAAGTTACATCCATGAGAGACATTCAATGGCGTAAACCTACTCGATCGGAAACTAGGTCTATTGGCTACTAAAACACATTTTAAGCCATTCAAAATTTGAAAATCTTAAGTCTATAAAACAAGGCCTTGCAAACCTAAATATATATCCACTAATTTATATTTACGAAGCTACAATATACAGTACTAACTAACATATACAACATGAAATTAAACCAAAAACACAGCAATAACTATACTGATGTAACATCTAATCATGAGAGGATTCCACAGGAGATCGGTCCTCTGAACTAAAACCTCGAAGTTTTGAGTGAGGGAGGAACGAAATTTATTTCTAAATGTGTTCAAGTAAAATCGTCTACTATTGAAGTTACAATTGAATAAACTGAATTTCTTGGAATGATTAGGCTTGCCAACATTAACCGATGGGGTCATGATATCTTTTGCCATCAAAATTTTCATTATCCAAAAAATATGCCGTTTTTTTTTATACTGGGTGGTGTAATCGTGTGTATGTCTGGGATTTAGAACAAGAACCTTCCATTATTCCACTTGCACTTTTTCTTCTGCTCATTTATTGAGCTTCACTTCCTAATACAAAATCATTTACTTGACGTTGCTTTGAGTTCTGGCATTATAAGCCTGAACCACCTACTAGAGAATTCAAGAATCTATTCTATGTCCCCTCCACTTTGGGAGCTGGGCAAAGGAGGAGAATCTACTGGTGCGCTTCCCAAACTTGTGACCATTTCCCTGACCACCAATTCTTGACAAGTTAGCACCCTGGGCCATTGTAATTCTCTTCCTGTCAAGTAGGCCACATATTATCTAACTAATATTTTTGGCCATAGAAAAATGCCCAATTTTTTCACGCAGTCACATCATAGAAAAAAATTATGAGAACCTGCTACATATACATTAAAAAGGAGAAAGAAACGAATTATGTTAGGCTTTAGCCTGAGAACTAGATTCAAATTTGAAACAGGTGGCCTGCACCACCATTTGTACTGCCTATTCAGCACCACATGCTTAGAAGGGCTGAAATATCATGAATTTTTAAGAGTGTTATGACCCTTCACATAGAATACAACAAAGAACAATTCCATGGGCAAAAACCCCATACATACCACACCATAAACATTATAATTCAGAAATAGTGATTTTAAATACATAGCCTCACTCAGGATGAACAACATATAAAAATGACTTGCTTTTTTTAGAATACATACTCTTATCCTACTGTGTCTATGCCAGAGATGGAAACAAATTCCCATTCGGGATAGAAAAATTCCACAGATAACAAACGCCGGAATATAAACAACACACACCACATAGTATTCAATGATCGAAAACACTTAAAATGGCCTTCCTTCGAGACATCCAATTCAATTCCAACCATCATACGGGTTACATACCAACTATAATGAGCATACTATGTAAAATTATGTGATGTAAATAAGGATACAAACCTAACTATAAGCTCCATCAACTAGGAATGTGTGGATGTGACCTAAGAACTACTTCTTCACCCCGTTCGCATAGACCTACCTAAGAGGACACAATGTATTTTGTTTCTTTAAATAACCCAATAGAAGAAAACTATACTTGCATACAAGATGCTAACACACCTTTCCACTTGGGGTTTATGAGCCCTATAGCTTGCTCCTCCACCATTAATCATGTGCCTACCCACTGCCTTACCACTCAACCTCTCACACATGCGAGGAGTGATTTGTTCCCTCCCAATGACCCTACTATCCATCACCTCAACCATATGGTGAATACCAAAAAGGATATTTATCAATGTCTCACCCTGATCGGGTACCTTGTTGGTCATCCTCCTCCCACTCATGGGCTTAGGGAACATCCTGCTCTAGAATGATATGAAAGGGATCCAAATCCTATCGACACTGAATGGTCAACCACTAGGTGCCGATAGAATCCCCCTATGTTGACATTACTAATTGTCTAGAAAGCTAACTACTTTGTTACCATTTCAGAGAACATGGGATGGGATAATATAATCAATATATGGGATGATTTCATTAATTTCCTAGAATAGGCTTTCCATCCTCCAAATTGTACTAAGATTCTCCCATTGATTACCATGATTCGATTTCTTAATAACTTTGATTACAAGGTTGGAGTACCCCTTAATCACAAGCTTTATAAACCATTCCCTTCTTGCAATGAGGATTCCATGTTTGACCACATTGAATTCCAACTCATTGTTAGTGGTGGAACCATAGTTGACTACATAAAAGTGGAGAGACCAACTTTAAGGATCTCTTAACACCCCTCCATTAGCTACATCCCCGTGACTAGCCCTATATGGCCAATAAAAATTCAACTTGAGAAAGCTATTAGGAGGAGGAAAAAAATATGCTGGCAATAATCGCCAGGCGTTTCGAAGATGCCGAAGCAAGAATTTGTGGATCGATATTCATAATAGATAGGATCCTATCTTCATGAGGAACTACCTGCTAGTCACCAAGGTTCCATTTCTCTTCTAATATATTTTTCACTATGTTTTGGATCCGATATCTCTTCTTGTGTAAGTCATTTTTCCTTGAACGCCCTTTGATTCATTTCTTTCGAAATCTCTGAGAGGAGGAAATCCAAGGTAAGATTCCAAGCCCTGTTGAGAACCGGGCTGGAGTATAAGCCACTCCACCATAAATATATGGACATTTTGATGTTGGTTAAGTATCCATCTAGATGCCCAAAGAGTTGCCCAATTTTTCTCCATAATTGATTCGTGAAGGGGCACAGATTGAGAAGGTGGTCCATATCCTCAATATTGTATTCACACATACTGCACGGTGAGGAACCATGTATTCCCCACTTTTGGATTTGATCCCAAATTAGAATTCGCTTCCGGCACACCAACCACAAGAAGTATGTTACCTTCGACCAAACTTTTCATCTCCATATTTTCATCCATTTCAAATTTTTGTGGTCAATAGGCTCCTTCATAGCTAACCAGTAGGCATGCTTGATTATGAGCATCCCTCTCGGAGCATGCCCCCATATTAGAATATTACGACCTTCTAAAGTTTCCAACTTCCTATATGTGGTCTCTCTTTGTAACACTTCCCATAGATTTGATTCACAAGAATTAGGCCAGTCATGTGTTTCTTTCCATTGCCTCCAGGATGTACTCAGATATGGCTTCAAAAAGTGCTCCACCGCAGTCTAATTCTAACCGTTGGTATATAGGAAAATTTATGTTAGATCCTGACGACTAAACAATTTTGGCCATTGTTGCTAGGAATACTACCAAAAGAGTTCCCTTCTTTGATTGCAATTTTCCCAAAAGGTGTGCTTCCTTATAAGTTCCCTTTTTTTTGCTCCAAGATTCCATATCGAGGATCCTTTTGGAGTATTCTGACTCCTAAATTTATTTATTTTTTTGAAGGAAATCTCAAGCAATACTTAACCAACATAAAAATTCCCATAGATTTATGGTGGAGTGGATACATGTGGGATCCCCCATGTACCCATCTCCACCAAAGTTTTGCACCAATACAAAATTTACGATATAAGGATCCTAGAGACCAAGTCCCCTTGATAACTTTGGTTTAATGATGTGGTTCTAGGTGATTAATGCCCATTTCTTATTTTCCTAAGCTACTGTTTGGTCAATTTAGTGTGTCCTAAATTGCTGCATTTAATTTGTCAATCAGGGAATCGTAAGCTGATGAAGTGCGGCGCACTATATGTGCAAGATAACCTATTTCTTAACTTTTTGTCGTTTTTGGTTTTTCTAAGGTGAAATGGAAATTCTAAAATGAAAACAAGTTTGGTTATATTCGTTCAAGGAAGTGATATCCCCTATAATGATTTACCAACTTGTAACTTTAAAAAGCAATTTGAAATTTACAATGACAAGACTTGAAAGAAAGTAAAAGTGTACTGCTGAAATGAAAAGGTGCTGCTAATCTAATGAATCAAAACAGTAAACTAGTGAACATGAAAACCAAACTATTCTTGTTGCCGACTAAACAAAAAAAAGAAACTATGCTTAAGGAAATTCAAAATTGCAACAAAATAAATCTAAATCAGATTACATCAATTCATTTTCTGACCCTTCATCATTAGACCAGCTATGATTTTCGGAAGTAATCATAAACAACTTGTGTAACTGATATTTAATTTGCAAAAATTAAACTAATACTAAACCATACACTCATGATTCAATCCCTCGCCATCAGTCCAGCTGTGGCTTTCGGAGGCAACCGAAGATGTCATGCATGATTTAATATATCTAAATTTGCAGAAAATAAACTAATACTAAACTACACATTTCATAATGCAGTCCCTCACCATCAGTCCAGCTGTGGCTTTCGGAGGCAACTGAAGATGCTATGAGCAGCTTAATATATCTAAATTTGCAGAAAAGAAACTAATACTAAACTACACATTTCATAATGCGGTCCCTCACCATCAGTCCAGCTGTGGCTTTCGGAGGCAACTGAAGATGCTATGAGAAGATTAGTATATCTAAATTTTAACTACTGAAGCAGAAAAACAAAACTGAAATGTACAGAGCAATACTGAAATTAAACAAAAACTATGAAAAGCAAACTAGCAGCTGAACAATGTTAGTTCCATGTCATTAGTCAAAAAGCTATGAAAATGCCCGGGCTGCCTATCTAAAACACAGATGAGAATAAATGCGATCAATGATTAACCTTCTTAACAATCGCCAAAAAGCACTCCTTAAAGACAGAAATGAAATTGAAATTATGGAAATGTATAAACAGAAATGAAACAACTGCAAAGTATGAACATATGGATGGATTATGATACAATGACTTTTAAAGAAAGGAAATGAGAAATATACACTAATACACAAAACCTTAGCTGAGCAGGGGCCCTCTACACAGCCTTGGTAACGATCCTCAAACACGAATTAAGTTGAAAAACAGAGTCTTCTCATATTAAAAAGCAGTTCATTACAGAATGGTAGTGTTACGGCAGAAGTGCATCGTAATCACTATAGAGCAGACTAAAAGATAACAGAGTACATTCACTAACATCAACCATCAACTAACTTTATGTGCGTATGCAAACGCTCTATATATAACAATAAACTGTAACTGTCTCCTAAAGTTCATGATGGCAGAGAGCACGTAGACCACTACGTCCACGGATATAGGAGTATGGTCGTGTTGGAAAGTGAATCTACGGAAGGTGGATGCTTGAATTCGACTCCAGAGCTCTGCACAGATGTCGATTTAACCTCCGCAGGCTTAGAAACGGCCGTATGGATCTTTATATACCACGAAACAGAGTCCGGCCGACATGAAACTCCATGGTTGACTTCCATGTGGACGCCTTTGACCGCGGCTTCTTTGGACGAGTTTGCTTGAACCAATAGGACACGAACCATGTCCACGTCATTCCTAGCCTGCCCATGTGGCTCGTTTCCCTTGTAGACACCTGTAGCATAGAGTTCCACAAAATAGCTGCGGAAAGTTGCAGCAACTGCGGAAAGTGGCAAGATTCCGCAGTTGAATGAACAAAATCTAGATCAAATAGTAAACACAAAAATATAATTAAAAACCATGTTAGATACCCTTTTGCACATGATATTGACAATTTGGGAGGTTTAGGTGAGTGAAAAAGGTATGGAAAAGTGTATGGAAAAGATGCAAATTTGGGACTCAACATACCCCCACTGTGAAGGTGTTGCATGTCCTCATGCAACCAAAATTTTGATACTCTTTGTTCGGTTCATGTGCCTTGATACTTCAGCCAGAACATCCAATCCCCTTCTCTTCTTCTTTGGTACTGCCATCATTCTGGGTTTCTTCATTAAGCACCTAAATTTGATATTTACAAGTGCTCTGCTCAATTTCTGGCATTTCCTTTTCAATTTCTTATTCTTCTTCTGCCATATTCCCAAATGTAACATAGTATTATCATGGATGATCTTGTCCGGTTTGCCTTGTTCTTTCAATGTTTCATTTTCATTTTTGATGTGCCGATTTAAAAGCTCCAGCTCAAAAATTTCCTGTTTTAATGACTGAACTAAATCATCCTGCAATGTATGAGGCTGAATGGAAGAGGTACTTGGACCTGTGGCTGCGTTTTCCAAGGATTCTATATAGTCATATACCTCCTGCTGCTTGCGGTCTACTTCCAGTGTCATTTTCATTGGGTTGTCCCCAAAATGCTGTAAAGGAGAATTATGTTCAAAATCTGGCCGAGGAGGGCTTACATCAATGTTTTGCTGAGAATAAGATGGAGTATGCTCATTGTCTGATTGGGAATGAAAGGAATCAGGTTCACTAACTGAATGAAATGGACTATGGTCAGTTGGAGACTGTTCAGATGTCTCCTCACCCAAATCAATGAAATGAGGACCCTTAATTTGTGTTTTTCTCAATTTTCCTTTAAGCCTGCTGCTTCTCCTCACATGCTGTGGTACACTACCCTTTTGTTCTTGTTTTCCTGTCTCTGCCTTCTTGGATATAAATGAATGTTTTTGAAGATAAACTAATCTTTCAGATAGTATTTGATGATCTTCTTCTTCAGAAGAAGGAGTTTTATGGACAGCCTCAATAATTTTTTTCCCTTTTGGTATTATTAGCTTCTTAGCCTTGATTTCCTTCTTCTTCCTTTTTACCAATCTCTTTTCCCTATCAGTTCTTTCCATAATAATAGTAGGAGTGTTTTGGATTTCCTCAATTGTTCTTTTCCTCCTACTTCTTTTTGTTGTGCTAGCTGCGGGAATTTCCTGAGTAGGAGTAATTTGGGTTTCAACATTCATTCTTTTTCTTCTACTCCTAATTGAACTACCTTCAGGAATTTCCTGAGGTTCTTCAAAGAAGTTTCTAACTAGGAATTGTTCCCATGTATCTTTTCTTTCCTTTAGCTCCTTTTCAATCAGAATTTTTATAAGGCCGTGGTGATAAAGATGAGGCTCTACATCTCCTAAGTGTTTTTGAACAGTCACATCCATTTTCTTCAAGCTATTGAATAGAAAATAAGGGAGATTGAGAGTTTGGTTTTCTAGAAAATTCATCAATAGCTTGGTATGGTACATGTACATAGACCCAAAACGGCCTTCACATGTAATAAATTTCTGAACAATTAGTAGTAAAGTGGCCCATTCTTCTTTTATTGCATGCACAGGGAGTCCTCTTTTAAAAACAGTGATATCCATACCTTGATTTCGTAGAATTGTTCTCCATGCCTCATCACTGATGCTTTTATTTTTGAACCAACGTTCTCCCTCCTGAAGAAGTTCTGTGGCTGTTGCTATTGATGCTTCATTAACCGAAAACTTGAGGTCTCCAACTTCTTCTTCCGAGCCATCAAATGACCTTGCAAACGCTTTCGTAACTTCTTTGTGGTAACCTCTGAATTTCTGAATAAAACGCAGCCATTTAGCTTTCTTCAATATCTCTTTTGCTTGCGGATATCCCTCTATAAACTTTGGTCCTTCCGGCTCTGCCCTTAGCAACTTACCCATTTCACTTTTATGTGCTTCACTAATTTGCCTCTGTGAGGGTTTAAGTGGAAATGGAACGACTGAATACACAGGATCGAGCACAATGACTGTGGGAATGTATCATAGAATGGAAATGAGCACCATAAACGGAATGGAGTAAGACTGTGGGTAGATATACGGGAGTGAGAATGAGAAAAAGGAACGAAATGGAGTGAAACAGGGAGTGAGAATGAGTAGAGTGGGGTTTTGTAAACATGACAGAGACACGACAAAGAGGTTAACAAAGTATAATACATTCGGCCGCGTTTTGAATTTTGGTGGCTGTGTAATAAATATAAACACGTTTCAATCAACGGTTATGAAGTTATGCGGCTTGTAAGAGTCCTTTGTCAACTCAAATACGTCTCATTATCTCCGGTGGGATATTGGAACATGAGTGAGAATCGAAATTTCAATGATGAAACCGTTTATGAATGAATGCAAGAGGATAACATGGAGATCGTGACAGGTTACGGAACTGTCAATATAATCATTGCGCGTAATGGGTAGAGCTCATGGTTTAAAACTATATAAAAATGTGTTTTTCAATACTATTTGAAATAAAATTTATTCATACCTTTGGAATCCTTGCTTTTGCCCCTGGTCTTCAACTGATTGATCTCCATTGGTGTCTTGAATGTTCCATTGATCCTCTCTCCTGCATTTTATTTCATAATTATGAAAATAACAACTGACTGTACATTCTCTTTGAAAACAGAGTAGTAGCTGCGGAATCTGCTTCTGGCTGCGGAAACTGGAGTCAGCTGCGGAAACAGATGTCAGCTGCGGAAACTGACACAACTATTACTTGGTTGAATAGAAATGAACAAATGACAAATGACCAGATGGAAATGGTCATAAAAAAGATTTTTATTGATGGAATGGATGAAATGAAGTGGAATGAAGTGAAATGAAATGAAATGAAATGGAATGAAGTGGAATGAAATGGAGTGGGTGGTGAAATGAAATGAAATGAAAGATAGATTTTTTTTTGGAAAATATAGAGTGTCAGGTGTCCCTGATTTTCACCCTATATTTTCTGTATAAGACTGCCAATCAATGATTGGTTTTCAGGCTTATACCAATTTTTTTTTTTTTTTTTTTTTTTTTTTAACTGAAAAACAAAAGCTAGGCTAGTGGAGAAGAAGAATTCTTCTGTACCAGCCTGATTGCAGAACTTTCTTGAAACAACTTGACAAAATCCTCTTTAGAGAGTGGCTTATGATAAACTTTCAATCTATGGCCATTCACAATAAGAGGAGTTTGAAACTCATCAATAGTCTTGATTCTTACAGCTCCATTGCTAAAGATTTTGTCAATCTCATATGGCCCAAGCCAATGAGTCTGAAATTTCCCTTGAAAATCTTTAAACTTGGAGTCAAATAGCAATGCCCAATCTCCTTCTTGAAACTTCTTCTCTTTGATATATTTGTCATGCCATTTAGTTCTTTGATATTGAAGTAGATCAGTTCTTAGAATTGCTTCTTGTCTGATCTCATCTAGCTCATTCAACTGCTCCATTCTATGCTTTTGGGCTTCTGATAAGTCCATCCCCAACTGAATTGCTATCTTGAAGGTCTTGACTTGGAACTCAATGGGGAGCAAGACTTCTTTCCCATAAACAAGTTCATAGGGAGAATGTCCTATTGTATTCCTCCATGTAGTTCTGTAGGCCCACAAGGCTTCTGGAAGCCTTTCTGCCCAATCTCTTCTATGTAGATGAACAGTTTTGGTGATGATACTTTCAAGAACTTTGTTTGTAGACTCCACTTGACCATTTTCTTGTGGATGGTAAGGAGTAGATCTTATGTGCTTGATTTTGTATTCTTCCATCAACTTCTCCACCAAATTTGATGTGAATTGGCTCCCCTGATCTGTTACAATTTCTCTTGGAACACCAAAGCGAGTAAAAATATCCTCATAAAGAAAATGAACAACTGAATTTTCAGTAGCAGATACTAATGGTTTAGCTTCTACCCATTTAGTAACATAATCAGTGCAAACCAATATATACTTCTTTTGCTTCGATGGTGGATTAATTGGTCCAATGAAATCTAAAGCCCATTTTTCAAAGGGTTCAATGAGTACCTGTGTTTGCAATGACATTTCATTTGAAAGGGTAGGTTTCCCTACTCTTTGGCAGCTGTCACACCTTTTGACATATTGTTTTGCATTTTTGAAGAGGGAAGGCCAATAATATCCTAAAGAGAGGATTTTATAGGCCGTCCTTTTGTCTGCAAAGTGTCCGCCGCATGGTTCATCATGACATGCCTTAAGAATATCGGGCATTTCATCTTCCCTGACACATCTTCTGATCACAAGATCTGGCCCTGTTTTAAACAATTCGTTAGAAATCCATGAATATCTTGAACTCTCCTGAATAATTTTTCGTTTTTCTCTTGAAAATAAATGTGAAGGTAGTTTCCCTGTAACCAAATAGTTAGCAATATCTACATACCAAGGGGTCTTAATAGTTACTGCAAACAAATATTCATCAGGAAACTTATCTTCTACAGGAGAATCTTCTTTAGTATTCTGAATCCTAGACAAGAAATCAGCTACTGTATTCTGTTTTCCTGGTCTATCCAACACATTAATATTGAATTCTTGCAAAAGTAAAAGCCATCTTGTCACTCTGCCATTAGTAACAGGTTTGTTCATTAAATATCTAATTGCAGAATGGTCAGTATGAATAAAAGTTTCATAGCTTGTTATGTAATGTCTAAACTTATTAATTGCATGAACAACAGCTAAGAACTCTTTTTCAGTCACAGTATAATTCAACTCTGTGGGAGTCAAATTTTTACTGGTGTAATAAATGGCATAAGGAATTAAATCTTTTGACCCAACACAGCTCCAAGAGCTGTATCTGAAGCATCTGTAGAAATATGGAAAGGAAGTTTCCAATTTGGTCCTCTCAAGATAGGTGCTTCAGATATTCTTGTTTTCAAAGTTTCAAAAGCTGATTGACAATCAGGATCCCATTTAAATTCACGGTCTTTTGTAAGCAACTTGAACAGTGGAGATGCTATTTTAGTGAATTTTTCTATAAATCTTCTATAATAACCAGTAAATCCTAGAAAACTTCTAACATCTCTTTGACAATTTGGAATAGGCAACTTGGAGATGACTTCAACTTTCGATCTATCAACCTTAATCCCATCTCTTGAAATATGATGTCCTAAAACAATCCCTTCAATAAACATCATAAAGCATTTTTCATGGCTTAATGAAAGGTTTGTTTCTTTACATCTTATAAGAACTTTTTCCAAATTTTCTAATGCCTCTTCAAATGAATTACCATAAATTGTAAAATCATCCATATAAACCTCTACACAATCATGGATTAGATCAGAAAAAATTCCTAGTACTGTTCTTTGGAATGTTGTTGGTGCATTACATAACCCAAAAGGAAGCACTCGGTAGGCAAAAGTTCCCCATGGACAAGTAAATGTGGTCTTATCTTGATCTTCAGGTGCTACCTGAATTTGATTATAGACACTAAAACCATCCAAAAATGAAAAGTACTTTTTACCTGCTAATGTATCTAATACCTGATCAATAAAAGGCAAAGGAAAGTGATCCTTCAAAATTGCTTTGTTCAATTCCCTGTAATCAATGCATACTCTCCATTTACCATTCTTTTTAGGTACTATAACCAAAGGAGAAACCCATCGGCTATCTGAAATTGGATAAATAAAGTTTACATTGAGAAGTTTTTGGAGCTCTTCTTTCACTATCTCCCTAAGATTTGGATTCATCCTTCTTTGAGGTTGTCTGATTGGTCTACTGTTTTCCTCAATATAGATATGATGGATGCAAGTCTTAGGATCAATACCCTTCATGTCAGTATACTCCCATGCAAATGCGGTAGAATGTTTTTGCAAGATTCTGGTTAGTTCTTCTTGTTGTGATTTCTCCAAATGTTTGTTGATATTCAATGTCTTTTCTGGAAAAATCTCAATAGTAGAATTACCAAACTCTTCCATAGAGTAAAGAGACATTTGTCTTGATGATAAATATTCTATGTCAGATTCCAACTGAAATTGTGTGGGGTCATATTCTGAAGATGTCTCAAAATTTTCTAATGTGTTTAGAATTTGACTATCCTCACTAATTTCCGAAATGGTAAAGACAGGTTGTATAATGTCCTCATCATCGACCCATTCATTGTCTCCTACTTCTGTAATTGCTTTTGCTGGAGGATACAAATTGAGTTTCTTTGTCGAATTACCATTAGAAATGTACATATCCCCAGATCTACAACTAATAAAAGCATCAGCTGTGGCTAGCCAAGGTCTTCCTAAGATAAGTGGGTGCCCTCCTAGATTACTCTTGGGAGTCAAAATCATAAAATCTATTGGATATTCCCAAGAATATAAGGAGACTGAAATATCTTCTAATACACCATCTGGTTTAATAATTGATCGATCTGCAAGTTGCAGTAAAGTAGGTGTAAAAAGAAGGTTAGGAAGTTTTAGCTGTTCCATAGTCTGTCTACTCATAATGTTGATAGCGGCCCCTAAGTCAATCAATGTGTTTGGAATTTCTATCCCATTTATATGTGTCTTGACAATTGGACTTCCTAGATCAACATACTTCGGCATGGTAATTTTTCCCATCATGATATCTGCAATTTTTCCTACCAGGTGGATTCTTCTTGTGTCTTTTAGTTTCCTTCCTGGTCTTTTGAAACTCAACTCCTTTATTGTTTTTGCTAGAATAGGAATCTCTCGAATGGCTTGTAGCAAGGGAATCTTGATACAAACATTCTTCAATTCATCTGGAAAATCATAGTTAGGCAACAAGATTTGTTTTTCCACCCCCTTGTCAATTTGTAGTCTTTCAGGAAAAGGAGGTGTAGATGAAGATGCAGGTTGCTCAACTATAGGAGTTGTGGGTGTTAGCTTTTCTTTTTCTTTTTGAATGTTTGAATTTTGAAGAGATTCTTCCTCAGAACCCTTATTGACTTGAAGAGAGTCCTCCTCAGAAGTATCTTGCTCTTGAATATCTATAGAAGGTTTTTCTAAAACTCTACCAGATCTGAGTTGTACATCGTTGAGAGGAACAATCATATAGGTAGGAAATTGTTGTCCTTCTACCATATAAGTATTTTGAGGATTTTTATTATTAGGATTTGGCAATGGCTGAGCTGGAAGTTGATTTGTCTTCTGTTGGTATGGGAGCATGAGTTGAGGATTTGTATTTTGTTGAGAAGGTTGTTGTTGTGGAAATGGCAATGAAAGTTGCGGATTTGGGTTTGGAAGTTGTGGAGCTTGTTGATTTTGAAAAGATGGAGGATATTGATAAAATTGAGCAAATCTCCCATAATGATTTTGCATCCCTTGTACCCATGGCTGATATGAATTTTGATGTTGGGGCCAAGGTTGTTGCCAAGGAGTCCAATTTGGTGGGGTTTGAAGATTCATAGGGTTATTAAACCCTTGAGATTGTTGTCCCTGCCAAGGTCTCCTTGCGACAAAACAGAGAGATTCTCTTGAATTTGGATCTTCTTGAAAAACAGCTTTGAGTCCAGGGATTGAAGGACAATCCTTGATCTCATGATTTTCTGAGCAAATCATACATGTTTCTACAACTTTTGCATCCAAGGGACATTCCCTTAAAGCATGTTTCTTCCTACATTTCGGACCAAAGATGGCTAAAGCATCTGTTTCTGCTTTCTGCTTGTTTTGGATTTTAAGGGTGTCTAGTTGTTCACTAAGGCTCCCTAAGATATCAGTTTTGAACTCATCAAGCATATTACCAATCTCTGCCCTACTTACTGATCCAGTTGCAGATTTTTTAGCCCTAATAAGAGAAGAATCCATAGGCCCTTTTCCAGTTTTAGATTTTCCTCTTGAGAGATGGATACATAGTTCTGTTATATCACGAAATGGAAGTTGAGAAATGTCTCCTTTCCCCATCATGTTTAAAATGTCTATCCATTCATCTCTAATGGCTTTTAATATGAGGGCTTTCAAGGTTTCATCATCTAAGTTGCTCATATTTGCTCTTTTCAAGTTGTATTAAATATTTCAATTAAGTCTTCCAAATTTTCATCTTCTTTTTGCATCATTTTGAATACCTCATCCTTGTGATTGCTGGGCATACAATAGTCCAAGTATCTATCCAAAAATGTTTGTTTCATTTCATTCCAAGTCCTGATAGATTGAGTGGCTAATCCCATGAACCATTTCAAAGTAGATCCCTTCAATGTTGAAGGAAACAGTTTGAGTTTTTGAGAATCTTCCATATAGTCATAAGTTCGGCACACTACTTCAAACTAAAACAGAAATGTTTCAGGATCCTCACTTCGCAATCCATAAAAGTTAGGGAGAACAGATGGTGAGATATTTTTCATTTTTGCATGAGTTTCCTCATCAACTATAGGGAATCCAAGCAAATTGTCCCTATTTCTACCATCATTTCCTTCACCATTGTTATCTCCATTATCTCCTCCTCTTCTACCTCCACCTCTATTTATTACTTCCTCTGCCATGATAGTTTCTTTAGAGTCCTTATAGTCCTCTAGTTCTTCTACCAAGGAAGGATGAGAGAAAGTCTCTTTGTTTCCTAAGTAGGTTTTAGTAGGTGGTATAGGAGAATCCTCTAAGAGTTTGAAACTCATCAATGGTCTTGATTCCCCGGCAACGGCGCCAAAATGTTTGGTCAATTTAGTGTGTCCTAAATTGCTGCATTTAATTTGTCAATCCGGGAATCGTAAGCTGATGAAGTGCGGCGCACTATATGTGCAAGATAACCTATTTCTTAACTTTTTGTCGTTTTTGGTTTTTCTAAGGTGAAATGGAAATTCTAAAATGAAAACAAGTTTAGTTATATTTGTTCAAGGAAGTGATATCCCCTATAATGATTTACCAACTTGAAACTTTAAAAGAAAATTGAAAATTACAATGACAAGACTTGAAAGAAAGTAAAAGTGTACTGCTGAAATGAAAAGGTGCTACTAATCTAATGAATCAAAACAATAAACTAGTGAACATGAAAACCAAACTATTCTTGCTGCCAACTAAACACAAAAAAAAAAACTATGCTTAAGGAAATTTGAAATTGCAACAAAATAAATCTAAATCAGATTACATCAATTCATTTTCTGACCCTTCATCATTAGACCAGCTATGACTTTCGGAAGTAATCATAAACAACTTGTGTAACTGATATTTAATTTGCAAAAAGTAAACTAATACTAAACCATACACTCATGATTCAATCCCTCACCATCAGTCCAGCTGTGGCTTTCGGAGGCAAATGAAGATGTCATACATGATTTAATATATCTAAATTTGCAGAAAAGAAACTAATACTAAACTACACATTTCATAATGCAGTCCCTCACCATCAGTCCAGCTGTGGCTTTCGGAGGCAACTGAAGACGCTATGAGCAGCTTAATATATCTAAATTTGCAGAAAAGAAAATAATACTAAACTACACATTTCATAATGCAGTCCCTCACCATCAGTCCAGCTGTGGCTTTCGGAGGCAACTGAAGACGCTATGAGCAGCTTAATATATCTAAATTTGCAGAAAAAAAACTAATACTAAACTACACATTTCATAATGCAGTCCCTCACCATCAGTCCAGCTGTGGCTTTCGGAGGCAACTGAAGACGCTATGAGCAGCTTAATATATCTAAATTTGCAGAAAAGAAACTAATACTAAAATACACATTTCATAATGCAGTCCCTCACCATCAGTCCAGCTGTGGCTTTCGGAGGCAACTGAAGATGCTATGAGCAACTTAATATATCTAAATTTGCAGAAAAGAAACTAATACTAAACTATACATTTCATAATGCAGTCCCTCACCATCAGTCCAGCTGTGGCTTTCGGAGGCAACTGAAGATGCTATGAGCAGCTTAATATATCTAAATTTAACTACTAAAGCAGATAAGAAAAACTGAAATGTACAAAGCAAGACTGAAGTTAAACAAAAGCTATGAAAAGCAAAATAGCAGCAGAACAATGTTAGTTTCATGTCATTAGTCAAAATTCTATGAAAATGCCCGGGCTGTCTATCTAAAACCTGCAATCAAGAAAACTGATCAGTGATTAACAATCATAAAACATGAAAGACAGAAATGAAATGGAAATTATGGAAATGTATAAACAGAAATGAAACAACTGCAAAGTATGAACATATGGATGGATTATGATATAATGACTTTTAAAGAAATGAAATGAGAAATATACACTAATACACAAAACCTTAGCTGAGCAGGGGCCCTCTACACAGCCTTGGTAACGATCCTCAAACACAAATTAAGTTGAAAAACAGAGTCTTCTCATATTAAAAAGCAGTTCATTACAGAATGGTAGTGTTACAGCAAAAGTGCAGTGTAATCACTACAGAGCAGACTAAAAGATAACAGAGTACATTCACTAACATCAACCATCAACTAACTTTATGTGCGTATGCAAACGCTCTATATATAACAATAAACTGTAATTGTCTCCTAAAGTTCATGATGGCAGAGAGCACGTAGACCACTACGTCCACGGATATAGGAGTATGGCCGTGTTGTAAAGTGAATCTACGGAAGGTGGATGCTTGAATTCGACTCCAGAACTCTGCACAGATGTCGATTTAACCTCCGCAGGCTTAGAAACGGCCGTATGGATCTTTATATGCCACGAAACAGAGTCCGGACGACATGAAACTCCATGGTTGACTTCCATGTGGATGCCTTTGACCGCGGCTTCTTTGGACGAGTTTGCTTGAACCAATAGGACACGAACCATGTCCACGTCATTCCTAGCCTGCCCATGTGGCTCGTTTCCCTTGTAGACACCTGTAGCATAGAATTCCACAAAATAGCTGCGGAAAGTTGCAGCAGCTGCGGAAAGTGGCAGGATTCCGCAGCTGAATGAAAAAAATCTAGATCAAATAGAAAACACAAAAATATAATTAAAAACCATGTTAGATACCCTTTTGCACATGATATTGACAATTTGGGAGGTTTAGGTGAGTGAAAAAGGTATGGAAAAGTGTATGGAAAAGATGCAAATTTGGGACTCAACAGTGCATGAGCTAACAAATATGTTCCATACCATGTGCACAAAGTGGGTATCAAATATTCAGAGAAACATTTGGTGCTTAAGTATTGCAGTTATCTGCATAGATACATCCCAGAGGAAATGGAGTTCCTCAACACCTCCTTGCTTGGTGCAATGTACTGGTATGCTGCCAAGATTGAGTAGAAATTAAAACAGAAGAAGTGAGACTTTGGATTACGAATCCAAAGAAAAGGAAAGGCGCCCACAAACCGTAGAACAAAGGAAAAGGAAAAATCGGAGTAGCCTAGGAAAACCTGTCTAAGATGTAAGCAAAGAACAACACCACAAAGCCAATGAAAGACACAGGAAAGTGCTGTGAGTTCCATAATAGCTCCACTCACAACAAAAGTGAGTGTCGAGCCAAGCAATCACTGGTGGATGAGTTCAAGGCCTCTGAATCATATGCATGTTTCGACTTTGAGTCAGAACCCTACAAGGGGAATGAAAAAAAGGGAAGTACATTATCGAAGTGGAGACCAGTACCACCATTGCCACCACCAAGATTCAGTAGAGGCCATGAAGCAATTTTCCTGTCAATCACAACACACCTAAAACCATACATGATCGAGTGGCTTCACTAAGGAAGGTATCTCTGGATCAACCATCAATGTCTCCTTCCCTATAGCATCAAGCCCTTCATGGATAAGATATTATGTGATGTTTCTCCGCTTGAATTTTTTGATGTATTACTAGGCCAACTATACGTGTGGAAGCAAAAAAAAAATTATGAGTCTCAACCTCGTGTTGTTACTCTTTCTTTGGGTAATAAGTTGTACAGGATACTAGAGGTAGCACCTCCTATCTCCATCTCTTTTATCATTATGAAGAAATGCATTAAGCTCATTTTCCAAACTCAGGGCAAGAAGAATACAACGGCGATGACCTCCAGATAGGGCTCCTTCGCACATCAACAACAGATGGACAAGGTCGTGGAGGAGTACAGGTAAATATTCACCTCACCTGTAGGGGTGCCTCTGCACTGTCAGGTCAAGCACTTCATATATCTGACCCCAGGCACTCCGCTACCCAATGGAATAATCTATCAATGCTCTTTTCTAGAGAACGAAAAAATCAAGAGGCAGATTCAGGAGTTGTTGCAGAGAGGTCACATCCGACTGATTTCATTGCCCTGTGGGAGACCAATCATGTTGGTGAAGAATAATGGTGGGACTTGGAGACTCTGTATTGACTATCGAGTGTTGAAAGAGATCAATGTCCATAATAGATATTCGATCCCACAGATTGATGACCTTTAGGACCAACTCAAGGGGAACAAATGTTTTACCAATATTGGATTGAATTTCAGGTATGACCAGGTACCAATCAAACCCTCTGATGTGTGGAATACTTCCTTCAAAGCCAAGGAGTTCCTTTTTGAATGGTTGGGCATGCATTTTGGGTTGATGAATGCTCCTGCAACCTTCATGAGGTTGATGGATGACATCTTGCAACCATTCACTAACTCATTCATGGTGGCGTATTTAGATGACATCCTGATCTTCAACCAGAGTTGGGAAAAGCACCTCCACCACCTTCGATAGGTCCTCTAAACACTGCGACAACACAAATTGTGTGGAAATTTGGAGAAATTCACTTTTGGCATGACCCAGGTTCAATATCTGGGGTACATTATTGATGAGTAGGGGGTGCATGTGGACACAGATAATATCCTTTCCATTCAAGATTGGTCAGCCCCAACCACTCTAATAGAGCTTCGCATCTTTCTGGGTATTTCAAATTTCTATCGCATGTTCGTGTTGGGGTTCTCTCGTATCACTTGGCCTTTGAGTCAATTCACCAAGGGAGGACCAAAAGAAAAATTATTTTGGTCCAAATATCAATATAAGGCATTCACATAGTTGAAGCATCACCTCTACTCTGCACCAGTGCTCACATTACCATACTTGAAACAACCATTTGAGATCGAGACAGATGCCTCTAACTATGCTATTGGGGCAGTACCTACTTAGCAGGGGCATCAAGTGGCATATCACAGTGAGACACTTTTAGAAACAATATGAAAGTATTCCACCTATGAAAAAGACATGTATTCCATTATGTAGGCCTGCTGACAATGGAAGAATTACATTTTTGGGAAGGAAACAATCATCCACATAGATCACCAACCCCTGCAGTTCATACAGACACAAGGGAATTTGAAGAAAAATCACCATAAGAAATGGGCCACATACTTGCAAGAGTTCCATTTGAACATCAAGTACAATAAGGGAAGCACCATTAATGTTTCATACTACCTTAGCTGACCGTCGATCATGGTGTTAACCAATGTGCTCAACTCTTGTGGGCACAAGACTTCGGGTTGGCCACATTTGTACAAAATTGATCCAAAATTTAGCAACACATACCAGACGCTCCTGGAGGGTAATAAAGTTCCAAAATTTCACATACAGGATGCATTTTTAGGCAAATTGGGACACCTTTATGTTACTTCAAGCGAGCGTGACAAGATGACTTCGGAAGTGCACTATAGTCAAGTCTCTTGAAATTTTGGGGTTGAGAAAACAATGGAAGTACTGCATAAGTATTTCTATTGGTTGAACCTTTGACATGATGTTGTGAAGTACATTATATCTTGAAATTTCTGCATGATTTCCAAACCGAACATCAAGAAGCAAGGCCTATACACTTCACTGCCTACCCCTAGTCCACTGTGGGAATCCATTTCCATGGATTACATATCGGGTCTTCCTTCTACCAAGCACGGAAATGACTACGCTTTTTTGGTTGTTGACAGATTCTATAAGATGGCCATTATGGCATCCTGAAAGAAGAATATCACAGCATAAGCCATTACTAAACTCTTTTTTGACCAAGTATGGGTACACTTTTGGATCCCACAATCCATTATCTCAGATTGGGATAGTAGTTTCCTCAGTACATTTTGGTCAAGTCCTTGATCGATGTTGGACACCAAGCTTACTAATTCCACAACTTTCCATCCCCAAACTGATGGCCAAACATAGGTCGTCAAAATGATGATCATACACATTTTGCGCATATAAAACTTGAGGCATCCATGCACATGGGATGAAAGTGTTCCCTATGTTGAGCACAACTATAAACGTGATCTCTATAGCTCAACTAGCCATAGCCCCTTTTATGTGGGCTTGGGATTCCAACCACTATGTCCCATTGATGTGGCCATACCATTTTCGGCTACTTAGGTAGATACGGCTCATCTTCAGTCAAAATCCAACAAGTTTAACAACTTCATTGAGTGCATTCAGCACATTCACCAACATGTCCATGAAATGTTGGACAAAGCGAATAATAATTACAAGCAGCGACATGATCAACATCAAGTGTCACACAAGTTCTAGGTGGGCGACAAAGTTTGGCTACATTTTGAGAAGGAGCGCCTCACTAAGCCCCACCGCAAGCTTGACTCACTCAGATACATGCCATTTACCATCACCAAGTTTCTAGGGAGAAATTCATTTGATTTCAGCATTCCATTATTCCTTGGTCTGCATCCAGTGTTTGTTGGAATCACGATTGTCGTTAGACTAAAACCCACATGCATTAGTCTCTGATACAATTGCTAGAGTAAGGATCCATGAGAGGTGGTTAGTCCATGTCCCTAAACACATGGGGAGTGTTGAACCCAATGTCCAACAATCTCCCCCCTTCGATATTAGTTTCCACCATTGCTAGACACATTTGACATTGCAGAAAAAATCATGCCAAGAGAGTTAAACCCAAACTCCATGGAACATGCCCCAACTTATCGGATCATGGACATAAATCAGGAATACGCACCAACAGAGGATCCATATATATTGAGTTGTTAAAGTAGGCCAACTCCTTCACCAAGGCAAGTGGTTCACCAAGGACTAGATTCAACAAAAATTTCCTCACCTCATGGAGGGTCTATACCAATGGGGACCATTGCTTCCTAATGGGGGAGGAATGCTCCAGGTGGCCACCTACCTACACCACCTAGACCTCTATTTAGTTTCATCATTTTCCTTTTTTATAGCAGAATTTAATATTTTTAGCATTTTTGAACCCCTAAATGATGGTTTTTTTTAGGTCTGCAGCATGCCTATAGCCGTAGACAGGGTCATGCAAAAAATCCTATAGTACTCAGGGAGATATTTCTAACGATGTTGTAATGGACAAGAATTTAAGGCAAAGTAAAGGACATAGTTTGCAAGGCTTTACACAGGATTTACGAAGAAGGCATTAGCACTTAACATTCCATTAAACACACGTGAAAATTTGTTAAAGTATATTGGAAGTTTGCATTCTTATTTTCAACATACATTGCCTATGTCTAATGCAACTGAATTTGATGAAGTATGTGTGCAAGCCATTCATGTTGAATTAGGTGGCATACCTTTTAAGTTTTCAAAGAAGCCATTGAAGCATTCAGAAAAAAAGGCTTTAAATATAACAAAGGGAAGAGAATCAAAGGTGAAGAAATCGACAACAACCAAGAAGGAAGGAGAAAGTCCTACTTGTAAAAATTGCCACATGTTTGGACATGATGACTCCAAGTGTTGGAAGCTTCATCCAGAACTCAAGCCAAAGAATTTCCTTAAGAAGAAGGGTGAAATGAAAAATAGTGTTGCAGTCCAACAAGAATTGGGATCTTACTCTGGACACGAAATGAAGATAACCTCTATGGTTCTGAGAGGTAATCCTTTTGAAGCTATTTTTAGTTCTACTTTTTCTGCATCTTCTTCAAAATATAATAATTTGGTTGAGGGAAATAATAGAATTGAGTTTTTTCACATACGGATAATATCCAAGCACACTTAAATTGATACATTATTTTAGAGTGGATCACAATCACACTTAATATATAAGCAGTTAGTAAGAAAATTGGGATTGGAAACTAAAGATAATCGAAAACCTTACCCTTTAGGATGGTTAAAGGAAAACACTCAGATGCATGTTAAAATATAGTGTCGATTATAGTTTGAAATCACAACTAATTTCATTGATGAAGTTAATTTAGATGTGATTACTTTTGATATTTGTGGAGTTGTGTTGGGTAGTCCTTATCTTAATGATCGAGATGCCATATTTTATAGAAAGGAGCATAAGTATCATCTCTTTAAACATAGAACTGAATATTTTTTTAGGGCACACAAACTGAATACAAACTTGGATTTAATCAATGTTAGTAAACTGAAAAGACTCATAAGTTGAAGTAAAAAGTATGTTCTCATGTTTGTTAAGGAAAAACCTAAAGACAAGTATGATGCTTTTCAAGGATGTGATTCTCATTTTAAGGACAAATTGGTTGAAATAGTATATTCCTATACATAATTGTTTAAAGAACCAAAAAGTCTACCTCCAAAATGAGAAATACAACATGAGATTCAAATACAATATGATGATCCTCTTCTAAACATTGGCATGTATCATATGTTGGTCATAGAAAATGAAGAAATTAAGAAACAAATTCAGGAATTGGTTGATAAAGGCTTTATTTGAACTAGTTCTTCTCCATGTGGATCACTGATCATTTTAATGCCTAAGAAATATAAAACTTGGAGAATGTGTGTTGATTTTAGAGCTTTAAAGAAAGTCACCATTAAGAACATGTATCCTCTTCCAAAAATAGATGATTTTCTTGATCAATTAAAGAATGTTGTTTACTTTACAAAACTGGATTTAAGAAATGGTTATCATCAGATTCGTATTGCAGAGGATGATATCTGGAAAGCTGCATTTAAGACTAGACATGGGATTTATGAATGGTTAGTTATGTCGTTTGGTTTATGGAATGTTCCAACAACTTTTATGAGAGTGATGAATGATGATTTTCGTCCTTTTATTGATAAGTTTGTCATAGTCTATGTCAATGGTATTCTTATTTTCAGTTCAATTTTGGAAGAACATATAAATCATGTTAAACTATTTTTTGATGTTTTGCAAAGAGAGAAATTGTATCTCATGCTTTCTAAGTGTGAATTTAGAAAAAACGTCCTTAGTTTATCTTTGTTACGTAGTTTGAGGTGGTCATCTTAAAATAGATCCAACTAAGATTTATGTGATGGTTAAGTGGAAAAGGCCACAAAATGTGACGGAAGTTAGAATTTTCATGGGTGGATTTCAGTATTGGAGGAATTTTATTTCTCATTTCTATTTTATCATCTAGATAGAATATGAGCAAATTATCAATAAAAAAATGAAAAAAATCATTCATCACTCTCATAAAAGTTGTTGGAGCATTTCATAAACCAAACTACATAACCAACCATTCATAAAGTAATACAAATCTCATGATAACCACTTCATAAATCCAATTTTGTAAAGTAAACAAAATTCTTTAACTGATCAAGAAAATCATATATTCTTGGAAGATAATACCTATTCTTAATGGTGATTTTATTTAAAGCTCTAAAATAAACACACATTCTCCAAGTTTTATCTTTCTTAGGCACTAAAATGATCGTTGATCCACATAGAGAAGAACTAGGTCGAATAAAGCCTTTATCAACCAATTCCTGAATTTGTTTCTTAATTTATTCATTTTCTATCACTGACATACGATACATGCCAATGTTCGAAAGTGGAGCATCATATTGTAATTGAATGTCATATTGTATTTCTCATTTTTGAGGTAGAATTTTTGGTTCTTTAAACAATTTTGTATAGGAATCTACTATTTCAACCAATTTGTCCTTAAACTGAGAATCACATCCTTGAAAAGAATCGTACTTATCTTTAGGTTTTTCCTTAAGAAACATGAGAACATACTTTTTACTTGAACTTATGAGTCTTTTCAGTTGACTAACATTGATTAAATACAAATTTGTCTTATGTTTGTGTGCTGTGACAAAATATTCTATTGCATATTTAAAGAGATGCTACTTATTCTCCTTTCTATAAATTATGGAATCTTGATCATAAAGATAAGGAATACCCAACACAACTCCACATATATCCAAAGGAATCATGTCTAAATCAACTTCATCAACGAAATTAGTTGTGATTGCAAAACTTAATGGACACTATTTTTTGACATGCATCTAAGTGTTTTCCTTTAACCATCCTAAAGGGTAAGGTTTTGGATGATCTTTAGTTTTCCATCCAAATTTCCTTACTAATTTCTCAGATATTAAGTACTCTTGTGATCCATTGTTAAATAATGTTTCAATTTTAGTGTGATTGGATATTATCCTTATGCAAAAAAGTTAAATTCTCTTCTTTTCCTCAACCACATTATTATATTTTGAAGAAGATGCAGAACAAGTAGAACTAGAACTAGATTCAAAAGGATTACCTGTCAGAACCATAGCGGTTATATTCATTTTGTCTCCAGAGTAAGATCCCAAATATTGTTTGACTGCGGCACTAGCTTTAATTTCACCCTTCTTCTACTTCGGGCCTTTAGAATATGAAGCTACATCTCTAGTAGTCTTGTATTCATAAAGCTCTGCAATCATCCATTGCATATTAATGAACATTTGGTGAAATTTCTCATCGGTCTTCGGATTAGGAGCTTCTACTTCATTTGACCCTGCCATCTTTCGAGTGAATTTCCTCTTTCCAATCTCAGGATTTGTCTCTTCAAGTTTCCCTTCCCCACATCACAACCTGGATCTTGTCAACATCCATATTAGAAAATATCCTACTTATACATTATCAACCTAATATGATACCAAAATATGATCTGAAAACACATAGGATTGATTATTTGCGCAAAATTTTTGAACATTAATTAAGTTTCCTTTTATGTAAATGAATGAGAGATATTGAATTATTAAAGTGCCTTAAACATAAAATCCATAACTAAAACATAGGCATGAATAACAATAATAACATACACAAACACAACAAACATTGATGACGAAGTCCGTACCTCGTGGACTACGTCTCTGGGTCTGCTTCCAATGGGCGTCTGCCATATTAGGAATGCTCAAAAAGGATGTTTACATACATTCTCACCAATATGAATATGCACGCAGACACTCATGGCTATTGTCAACATGTAGGCCTCAGGCTCTTCTCTCCAATGCAACTCTCCGTTCTCAAAAATGCCCAAGGATGGCAAAGTTATGCTCAAAAGAGGATTTGTACGGAGAAATAAAACATAGATTTCAGGCTCACTGTACATATCTCTAGCTTCTAATAGATTGGTAAACATTTTACAGTGTCACAGGAAGGTCCCAGGGTCAAACTTGCAGATCTCTCATCCCTACTTGGGAAAAAAGGCATATTGTTGTGTTTTGGCGCAATTAACATTATACACATAGCACAATAGTTATGACTATATGGTATTGGCGAATATATATTTCATATGGTATAACCATATAACATATTGTATTTTAATTTGGCGCTTTGTATTTATTACATGGCATATTCGAATGGGTATTAGGTTGGAATATATGGTAAATAATGTAACAAACTACGACGGTGGTATTTTGTTGAAAATCCATGCCACATAACCATGACACCTCTGTGCCACATAATCTGCATCGTTTGTATGCCATAAATATGGAGCTACGTAGTATCACTCCATGCCATTGTATTCATTGCTACCTTCACCATTAATAATTGTTGGTAGCGTCGATTTGGAATTGCAGTTGCAATATTATTATACTTCGTTGTTTGACCATTGTTTAGTTTCGACACTGGTTCACTTTGGACTAACTTGATGTATAGGTTAGGATCTACAAAACTCTTGGCAAACCAGCCTCAATAGGTATGCATCCATTCTTTCATACCAAGCTCTAGGTGCTTTCTTTAATCCATATAGAGATTTATTCAGTTTGTAGACATCAGTATCCCTCTAATTTATTTCAAATCCTTAAGGTTTCTAATTGTAAACCTCTCCATCAATAATCCCATTCAGAAAAGTTGTCTTAACATCCATTTTATGGGTGTTCTATCCCATAGTAGTATCCAAAGAAATAAGTAATTTAATTATTGTATATATAGTTTTAGGAGCAAAGGTATCATCATGATCAATACTTTCTTTCTATGAGAAGCCTATTGCTACAAGCCTTGCTTTGTATTTATCAATTCTCCCATCTAAAACACAATTTATCTTATATATCCATTTTGAAGCAACTATTCATTTGTCACTTGGTATAGGAATGTTTTCGCAGAAATCATTATTCATAATTTCCTGATATTCTTCTTGCATCACATTCCTCCACTCTTGATGCTTAGTTGCATCTTCATAGGAGGAAAGTTCAAAATCAATGAGTATCTTCATATATGCTGCATATCTAGAATACATTTTTGGTCTTTTACTTTCTGTAAGGTCCCTTTTAGAGCATGTCCTTGAGCATCTTGTAGATTATTTCTCAACCAAGCATGCCTCTTTCAAATTTTAGGAACAATTACTTGCTGCACCGACTCACTAGGACCTTCAACATTGTATTTAGTCGATGTCAGATATTGACAATCATTTTCCTTTGACATATCCTCAAAGATAGGTATGTCTTCTTCATGAGTCAAATGGAACATGATTTGATTTATTGTAATCTATACTTTCATCAAAGATGACATCCATGCTCACATCAATCCAACAATCCTCCCTGATATAGACTAGTTAAGATTTTGATGAAGCACTATACCCAACAAAGATGTCCTTTATACTAGTAGGATCTAAGTTCTTCCTTTGTCCTTCAGTATATGAATATAAACCAGACACCCAAATATTTGAAGATGATCCACACTTAGCTTCTTTCCTATAAATTATTCTTCTAGAGTCATGATTTTAATAACATTGTGATGACTTCGGTTCTACAAGTAAAAAATTGTCATACATGCTTCTCCTTAAAGGAAATGAGGGAGATATTGGTCCTGAAGCATGGTCATGACACATTTTTCAATTTTCCTATTCCTCCTTTCGATTGCAGCATTCTATTTAGGATTATAATGAACAATGATCTCCCTCTTAATCCCTACTTCCTTGAAAAATTCTGTCACTTCGTTGGAGGTATATTCTCCACCATTATCATATCTCAGAATCTTGATCTTTCTTTCAGTCATATTCTCCACTTCATGTTCTTAAATATTTTCTTTATTCTTGAGAAGGTATAACCTAGTCTTCCTTGAGAAATCATCAATGAAGGTCACATGATATTTATGCCCAACAAGATATTTTACTACCATAGGTCCACACACATCAAAGTGTATGAGATCCAAAAATTCCTCAGATCTAGTATCACATTTTGTAAATGTCTTTTTTACATTCATTAGGGGAATTCTGAGGTCTAAAATTGGACTCCTAAGGAAATTATAAAATAACAGTGGAAATAATAAAATAAGACTAGATTACATCATCAGAATTTAGAGGGAAAAAAGAAAAAAACTATTTCTCAAACTCGTATTTTCAGCGTATCTCCCTATGGTTTTACTCAAATTTCGAGCGGAAACATTCATTGGATGCAAAATTTGACTCCCCATCCAAGGATTACCCACGTTGCATACTTTTGATGGACCCGACTATATGAAAAATAAGAAAAAAAAAAGGTGATTGAAATCACATTGTTTCATGTATTTTTCATTTTTCGTGTAGTACAATCCATCAAAAGTATGCAACATGGGTAATCCTTCGATGAGGAATTAAATTTTTCATCCAACGAGTACTCCCGATGGAAATTTGAGTAAAACCTTAGGGAGATATGTTGAAAATATGAGTTGAAAAAATAGTTTTATTATTTTATTATTTTTTAATGTTTTTACTTTTTTACTCCAAAAAGAGTGAATCATCCCCCATGGTTGGCATCATCATCTTGAATCCTATTGGTTCTTATAAATTTTATTTTGGTTGTACATTTTTCTTAGGAGACCCATTTTAGACCTCAAAATTCCCCTAATGCTTTTCTAGACACTATTTTTTGACATGCATCTGAGCGTTTTCATTTAACCATCCTAAAGGGTAAGGTTTTGGATGATATTTAATTTTCCATCCAAATTTCCTTACTAATTTTTAGATATTAAGTATTCTTGTGATCCATTTTTAAATAATGTTTCAATTTTAGTGTGATTGGATATTATCCTTATGAAAAAAAGTTCAATTCTCTTATTTTACTCAACCACATTATTGTATTTTGAAGAGGATGCAGAAAAAGTAGAACTAGAATTAGATTCAAAAGGATTACCCGTCAGAAACATAACGGTTATATTCATTTTGTCTCCAAAGTAAGAACCCAAATCTTGTTTGACTGCGGCACTAGCTTTAATTTCACCCTTCTTCTACTTCGGGCCTTTAGAAGATGAAGCTACATCTCTAGTATTCTTGTCTTCATAAAACTCTGCAATCATCTATTTCATATTAAGGAACATTTGGTGAAATTTCTCATCGGTATTCAAATCAGGAGCTTCTAATTCATTTTACCCTGCCATCTTTCAAGTGACTTCCTCTTTGCAATCTCGGGATTTGTCTCTTTAATTTTCCCTTCCCCACGTCGCTACCTGGATCTCGTCAACATCCATATTAGAAAATATCCTACTTATACATTATCAACCTAATATGATACCAAAATATGATCTGAAAACACATAGGATTGATTATTTGCACAAAATTTTTGAACATTAATTAAGTTTCCTTTTATGTAAATGAATGAGAGATATTGAATTATTAAAGTGCCTTAAACATAAACTCCATAATTGAAACACAAGCATGAATAACAACAATAACATACACAAACACAATAAACATTGATGGCAAAGTTCGTACCTCGTGGACTACGTCTCCGGATCTGCTTCTAATGGGCATCTGCCATATTAGGAATGCTCAAAAAGGATGTTTACAAACATTCTCACCAATATGACTTTGCACGCAGACACTCATGGCTATTTTCAACATGTAGGCCTCAGCCTCTTCTCTCCAATGCAACTCTCCATTCTCAAAAAGGCCCAAGGATGGCAAAGTTATGCTCAAAATAGCATTTGTACGGAGAAATAAAACATAGCTTTCAGGCTCACTATACATATCTCTGGCTTCTAACACATTGGTAAGCATTTTACAGTGTCACAGGAAGGTCCCAGGGTCAAAATTGCGGGTCTCTCATACCTTCTTGGAAAAAAAGGCATATTGTTGTGTTTTGGCGCAATTAACATTATACACATAGTGCAATAGTTATGACTATATGGTATTGGCGCATATATATTTCATATGGTATAACCCTATAACATATTGGATTTTAATTTGGTGCTTTGTATTTATTAAATATCATATTCGAATGGGTATTAGGTTGGAATATATGGTAAATAATGTAACAAACTACGGCGGTGGTATTTTGCTAGAAATCCATGCCACATAACCACACCACTTCTGTGCCACATAATCTGTGTCGTTTGTATGCCATAAATCTCGAGCTACATAGTATCAATCCATGCCATTGTATTCATTGCTACCTTCACCATTAAGAACTGTTGGTAGCACTGATTTGGCATTGCAGTTGCAATATTATTATACTCCATTGTTTGACCATTGTTTAGTTTCGATACTGGTTCACTTTGGACTAACTTGATGTATAGGTTAGGATCTACAAAACTCTTGGCAAACCAAGCCTCAATAGGCATGCATCCATTCTTGCATACCAAGCTCTAGGTGCTTTCTTTAATCCATATAGAGATTTATTCATTTTTTAGACATCAGTCTCCCTCTAATTTATTTCAAATCCTTAAGGTTTCTCATTGTAAACCTCTCCATCAATAGTCCCATTCAGAAAAAATTTTCTTAACATCCATTTTATGGGTGTTCCATCCATAGTAGTATCCAAAGAAATAAGTAATTAATTATTGTATATATAGTTTTAGGAGCAAAGGTATCATCATGATCAATACTTCCTTTCTATGAGAAGCCTCTTGCTACAAAACTTGCTTTGTATTTACCAATTCTCCCATCTAAAACATGATTTATCTTATATATCCATTTTGAAGCAACTATTCTTTTGTCACTTAGTATAGGAATGATTTCACAGAAATCATTATTCATAATTTCCTGATATTCTTCTTGCATCACATTCCTCCACTCTTGATGCTTAGTTGCATCTTCATAGGAGGAAGGTTCAAAATCAATGAGTATCTTCATATATGCTGCATATCTAGAATACATTTTCGGTCTTTTAATTTTTGTAAGGTCCCCTTTAGAGCATGTCCTTGAGCATCTTGTAGATTATTTATCAACCAAGCATGCCTCTTTCGAATTTTAGGAATAATTACTTACTGCATCGACTCACTAGGACCTTCAACATTGTATTTAGTCGATGTCAGATATTGACCATCATTTTCCTTTGACATATCCTCAAAGATAGGTATGTCTTCTTCATGAGTCAAATGGAACATGATTTGATTTATTGTAATCTATACTTTCATCAAAGATGACATCCATGCTCACATCAATCCAACAATCCTCCCTGATATAGACTAGTTAAGATTTTGATGAAGCACTATACCCAACAAAGATGTCCTTTATACTAGTAGGATCCAAGTTCTTCCTTTGTCCTTCGGTATATGAATATAAACCAGACACCCAAATATTCGAAGATGATCCACACTTGGCTTCTTTCCTATAAATTATTCTTCTAGAGTCATGATTTTAATAACATTGTGATGACTTCGGTTCTACAAGTAAAAAATTGTCATACATGCTTCTCCTTAAAGGAAATGAGGGAGATATTGGTCATGAAGCATGGTCATGAAACATTTTTCAATTTTCCTATTCCTCCTTTCGATTGCACCATTCTATTTAGGATTATAATGAACAATGATCTCCCTCTTAATCCCTACTTCCTTGAAAAATTTTGTCACTTCGTTGGAGGTATATTCTCCACCATTATCATATCTCAGAATCTTGATCTTTCTTTCAGTCATATTCTCCACTTCATGTTCTTAAATATTTTCTTTATTCTTGAGAAGTTATAACCTAGTCTTCCTTGAGAAATCATCAATGAAGGTCACATGATATTTATGCCCAACAAGATATTTTACTACCATAGATCCACACACATCAAAGTGTATGAGATCCAAAAATTCCTCAGATCTAGTATCACATTTTGTAAATGTCTTTTTTACATTCATTAGGGGAATTCTGAGGTCTAAAATGGGTCTCCTAAGGAAATTATAAAATAACAATGGAAATAATAAAATAAGACTAGATTACATCATCAGAATTTAGAGGGAAAAAAGAAAAAAACTATTTCTCAAACTCGTATTTTCAGCGTATCTCCCTATGGTTTTACTCAAATTTCGAGCAGAAACATTCATTGGATGCAAAATTTGACTCCCCATCCAAGGATTACCCACGTTGCATACTTTTGATGGACCCGAATATATGAAAAATAAGAAAAAAAAAGGTGATTGCAATCACATTGTTTCATGTATTTTTCATTTTTCGTGTAGTACAATCCATCAAAAGTATGCAACATGTGTAATCCTTCGATGAGGAATTAAATTTTTCATCCAACGAGTACTCCCGATGGAAATTTGAGTAAAACCTTAGGGAGATATGTTGAAAATATGAGTTGAAAAAATAGTTTTATTATTTTATTATTTTTTAATGTTTTTACTTTTTTACTCCCAAAAAAGAGTGAATCATCCCCCCATGGGTTGGCATCATCATCTTGAATCCTATTGGTTCTTATAAATTTTATTTTGGTTGTACATTTTTCTTAGGAGACCCATTTTAGACCTCAAAATTCCCCTAATGCTTTTCTAGAGCACAACCCTTAGAGGTCCCTTCGTTTTCTTCCTTAAATTAGGTGATTCCATTGAAAATTTGATTTAGAGATTCCAAAATCTTGTAATGGAGGTGTCCACACCTTCTATGCCATAGTTCGGAAGGGTTCACATCCAAGTGAACTAGGGATTGAGATAAAGGTGTAAAGAGTCTATATAATGTCCCCTCACGAATCCCAATCACCCTAGCATTATCAATACTGGAGCCATGGGCACATGCTTTGGGCCTTGCAACCATGAAAAACATTGTTTGATGCTTGAAAATGGCCCTAGAATGTTATAGACCCCAATTTCTAAAGTTGATTAGTCGAATTTTTCCACCCATAAAGTATCATAATAGATGAAAAATAGTATGTTGATAGAGTTTGGGTCAATATGGAAACTATCACATACATGCATGATAATAAATATTTAAAAGGGAGTTTTATTTTTATTTTATTTTATTTACTATTAATTTTTTTAGAATTATAAGTTAAATGTAATGGAATTTTGGTCTTCAGATTTGTATATGCAGTTAAGAACAAGGAACATACATAAGTTAAATGTAATGGAATATTTGTTTTTAGATTTATATATGGAGTTAATACCAAGGGACATACATAAGTTTGTTTGTTTTTTTTTCTTTCTAAAAAATAGAAGTATTTTACATTCAAGGAGAATAAAAAATACATTCCTCACAATGCATGTTACACATAATTCAAATTTATACTAAATTCAATACATATCACTAAAGTACTTATAATTCTACTCGCCATTCACAAGGAAGATAATCTTGAAATAAACATGTTGCAAGTAATTACATTACATTTCATCGAAACACTATCGAGTAATTCAATCAAAGTCTAAAGGAAAAAAAAAGAGAGCATAAGAAACATCAAAGCTCACTCACTCACACACACATGCTCCAAAAAAAAATGCTCAAAAAGCATTATCAAATTTTGAGGAGACTAAAAGCTCCCACTAATATTCATCTTCAATCATTTGATTTTTCATCAACAATAAGCCATATTTAGAAAGTGTGTCAACCTGAATATTATGCTCATAGTATATAATATTGAAAGATGCCTCGTAGGAATGTCTTGAAATATCCTTCAAATACTGAGCGAAAGGGGATGAACTAGTACTATGGATATGAAGCTACTTTTGCATCCAATTTATAGTGAGAGATGAATCCCCAAAATGTGTAGTCTAAGAATTTATTTGTCAAGTGTTATTTTCATAAGGAAAAATAAAGACTTGAATTCCCAAACATTATTTGTTCACTTTCCTAGATTAGTCTTTGTGGTACGACAATGAGAATCTCGTAGAAATAACACAAACCCCAAACCACAAGTTTTTCTCGATCCTTGATAGGCCCCATCAAAGAAACTCCAAGGTTGTCTTACCGACGAAAAATTTTCTCTCATATAATCACTTCTCTATACTCACATTAGGCTTGTAAATTAGTAACAAAGCTAGCAATTAGGAAAATATTTGAAAATATGGGATTGATGTATCTTCAAATAAACTAGAGTTGTGGGTAATAAAAATCCTCCAAGTGGCTATGAAGGGCGCTACTCCAAAATACTTCAATTTTCTTCTTATAAGGCATTCCTTGAAATTCATATGTAATCACTTTCTGCCGCAAATTTAGAAAACCTAATGAAAACTCCATATGATTCCAAACCTACTTAGGGAAAAGACAAGAGAAGAAGTGATAAGTGGTAGCCTTCGCATTTTCCTTACACTAACTACACCTTCGAGGCTTAATCTTGTTTGTCTTTTGAAAAATTTACCAAGTTAATACTATATCATTTAGAATTATCATTTAGAATTAGTGACATGAACAATATACCGTTAGGTGGAGCCTAAACCATCCTTAGTTTTGACTACAACCATAATATCAAAAACATGATCAAGAAATTGCAACTTAGATAAATAACCAAGTTTTATGTTGTAATCACCCCTTGTTATTTATTGCCTATACTAAATCATTGAGATCCCCTTTCAACTTTATATAAGTTCTTCTTACTGTAAACAAAAATGATGAGAGTTTGAGATCCCCATTCAACTTTACATAAGTTCTTCTTAGTGTACAAAAAAATGATGAGAGTTTAGGGTCTTGTTAGTGTACACAATAAATAATACCACTCTAATAATTATTTCATCAAAAAAAATATTTCCTAGGTTGATCATTATTTCAACAAAAGCCTGATTTCCTACTCTTGGTAACTAGCCCTATTTCCCACTTTGACTACTAACCTTAAAAACATAGACTAATTTCAATTAAAATATCTTCTCAATATTACTAGTAATTGAATAATAAATATCAATAACATAAATCAAGTATAAAATAATCAAACATACTTAAAATCATTTAACAATAATACAAATTTATCCTTACATTATTACAAAAAGAAAAATTTTATCTTTATATAATAATATATTTCTATATCTAAATTTCAATACAATATTATCATTTTTTTTTCAAATAAATAAATATATAAAATATCCGAAAACCCAATTAGAAGCCCAATTTTATGAGTGGAAAACTACTACCATTTGAAATGGTCATTCTAGAACTTCATAATTTACAATATTTCTAAATTAAATAAATTAATTTTTTTAAAAATTTAATCTTCTATGATTAACCAATATTTAACCAGCCATAAACCCATTATATATTCTCAACCATTTAAAACTAACCGAAATAACCGCAAATTAATGGATTTATAGATTGAGAAATATGTATAACTAAATCTCTCACTGCCACTTGGCAAAAGCTCCAACGTGCAGAATCCTCTATAAACGGTTATGATATTAGCTGCCAGTCTATCTCCATATAGATCCTTCCGTCGGCTCAAATGTTCGCGGCCTCTATATATTGCGAGATTGGCATTTCAATGCCCATGTTCCATTTCGCTGCGGGGAATTCAATTGAAAGAAAGAATCTTCCATTCCTTATTTTTACGGGGTTTTCTTGCGGGCTTCATTGTTGCTTGGACCTTCTTATTTGAAGTTTTGGACAACTTTGATGCTCATCTTACATCTATTTTGTTTTATTAAGGTCGCACTTTCAATATGTACTCTTTTCTCTCAGTTTGTCATTGTTATTTAGGTGCCATACTTTCTAAAACTTTGGCTTCTCCCTGATGTGGCTTGTTTTGTGTTAATTCAGAAAGGGTGAATGTTAATGTGATGGACGCAAAAGGTGGGAGGAAGAAGTGTAATCGTAATTATTCGCATTACGAAACTCCATTGGGCTACAAGACTGAAGACATTAGACCTCGCGGTGGCATCCAGAAATTCCATAGTGCCGCATACTCCAACGTAATTTTTCTTTCTAAGCTTTTTTGTTTTACTCATTTAGCTGCAATTATAGATTGCATATATCTTTAATACCAAATACTGTTACTGAATCTATAGAGATATGTATTCGTGGATTTTAGGAGAAATATTGAATAATTTTCATCAGGATCTTTGTTTTAATACTTTGCTTATGTCATTTGATGTAAAATATTATTTTGTACGGAATCTGAAATGTGGTTTTGGTTTGCATTTCTGTGCAGTGCGTCCGAGAACCATCCTAATAATTTATTGGGGTATTCTTAGAGTAGGAACTGCCAATCTGCAACTTTACTGCGAGTTTTTTACACCACTGTAGCGCTAATTTCTCCCTCAACGCTTTGAAAAACTACCTTGTTTAGCATTCCATCTCTGCTGTAATTTAAAATGGATATGGCTTGTGAAGAAGTGGTTGCCGGCCCGACGACTGCAACTGCAATTGGCTTCGAAGGATTTGAAAAACGGTTAGAGATTGAGTTTCTTGCATCTTCATTTTTTAATGAAACAGATGAGGGCAGGGGCCTTAGGGCACTCACTCGAGCTCAATTGGATGAAATACTCAACTCAGCTGAATGCAAAATAGTTTCTGAGCTCTGTAATGAACATTTCGATTCATATCTCTTGTCAGAGTCGAGTCTCTTTGTTTACCCATTGAAGATCATTCTCAAAACCTGCGGGACGACCAAGTTGCTGCTTTCCATTCCCCTGATATTAAGCAATGCAACCAGCCTGTCTCTCTCTGTTAAAAATGTTAAATACAGTCGTGGAACATTCATCCATCCAGGAGCACAGTCATTTCCTCATCGAAGCTTTTGTGAGGAAGTCTCATATCTGGATAAGTACTTTGGAGCTCTTGGGTTTGGTAGCATGGCTTATGTTATGGGAAATTCTGCAACGTCTTACAACTGGCATATCTACACGGCTTCTGCATCAGAGTGTGCGTCTCACCCAGTTTATACACTGGAGATGTGCATGACCCATCTGGACCGCGAGCGGGCTTCTTTGTTTTACAAGGATCATTGTAATTCAGCGGCAGAAATGACACATAAATCCGGTATATCGAAAATTCTTCCTCACGCGAAAATCTGTGATTTTGATTTTGATCCATGCGGGTACTCCATGAATTCTATTGAAGGACCGGCTTTATCTACAATTCATGTAACTCCGGAAGATGGTTTCAGTTATGCAAGTTTTGAAGCCATGGGTTATGATCCTAAGGATTGTGATCTGGAAACTTTGGTGGAGAGGGTATTAACTTGTTTCAGGCCTATGATATTCTCTATTGCAGTTCATGTCAATGTCAATGCTGGCGCGTGTCAATCTACATGGACCAAACCAGTTTGTCCGCAGGGGTATACTTGTGAAATGATAGCTAACCAGTTTGTCCGCGGGGGTATACTTGTGAAATGATAGCTCAACAGGAGCTTACAAAAAAGGGTAGTGTACTTATATATTGCACTTACAGAATTGGCAATGCTCAGTCTAAATTGGCTAGTTCTCTTGCCTGGGAAGAGGAACGCGGAGGAAATGATTATTTGCAAATGAAAAAGAACGCAAAGAAACATGTTGAGTGCGATGCCCTGAAAGATTGATACACACATCATGCTTCTTTCCTAGTGGTCTTTATAATGTTCTACCATTTGCTTCATGATCTCATCATCATCACTTTGTTAGTGCAGTCTATTATTCTCTGCGTTGGGGGAGTGTCGTAGCTTATTAGTTTCTTCTAATTTCATCAAAAAGACTTTGGTACTAATTTGTTCAGCAAACGAATGAATTACAGTAAAGCAGCATAATGTTCTTGTTATGTACTGGAATTGTCAACTATGATCACTTTTTTATAATTATGTCATTCGAAGGTGATCTGCACCTTGCTTTTCTGCATGTTGTATATTTTTTTACATAATTTAGTTCTATGTACGGACCATACACTTCCCAGTCTTTATATCATAATTGGATTTAATGTGAAATTAGGAGGTTAATAATTGGTCTGAATCACACTTATTTCTGCAAGATATATGCTTCTCACTGCTAATCTCTATCTCTGAACATTGTAATTTTCAGCATGTTGTATATTTCTTTGATCTATAGTGATGAGAAGAAGATTAACCCAAATATATAACGAGCTTTGAGCGGTTTACTAAAGTGTGTACATAATCCACTGAATCTAAAACGAAATTTGAAAAGCATTGCTCACAGCAACAGTTTTTTTTTTCTATAACAATAACGTTATACCGTTATCTGCATAGGTTAATCATGCATTTGCCTTGTCACTAGCAACCAGAAATCGCCCAAATTAGAAAAGATAGTAGTGCGTGCATTTCTCGGAGATTCAACACGCAGATATTTCTAAGTCACCAATTATTTTCTTTTGGACAAATCTTGGCATTCTTTTCATAAATTTATCTCTCAGAGGTTCAGTACTGTGAAACATGGACCAGACAAAAAAATATTCCAAGGCACATGAACTTTCAGATTACGGTTTTCTGTGATTTCTAAGATATATTCTGGGATATTAGGGTTTAAAAGAAATAAAAAGTGCACACAAATTAATTAATTGAGGAAATGCCTCAACAAAATGTGTTTTTATGGATAATTAATAATGTGGAAACTATTTGATATAATGTTTTAGAGAAAATGCTATGTCCCATAACCATAACTCTAATGAAGGACTAGAGGGTTGTGTGTGCTAAAAAATTGTATCAGAGTTGTTTGTTAAGCTCATGAAGAAGAAAACAAATTGATACCTCGAAGCTAAAAATACTTGCATAAGAATGTAAGCGGGAGAGTTCCCCTTGAACTATGTAGAAGGAATTTGATATTTTAAGGTTGCTATAGACCATAGCAAAGACTCCAATTAATTTTTTTTGATATGATTGTATGTTTAATTCCATTTTTTGTACATAATATTTTCATTGATGACAAAAATATGTCATTGATTTCAAATAGTAGGTTCAAGACAACAACAACATCATTCATGATGTCCAAGGAAGCAATAAGACTCTCCATGAAGGAGTATGACACTTGGATATTTATAGGATCTTATCACAACTTAATGGTTGTATAGGTCTCATCGATACATTTCCATCACTATAAAATGAGTGACATAGGGCACCCCTCTCGGGTTGCCACATGGCATGATTATGTCATGCTCATGTCATCATATGGGAGACCAAGGACTCATATGGAATCTATATCAAGTCATGGTCACATGGATGAAAATGAGGGACTAAATCTTGGGCATTGTTGCACATGAGCCCTAGGACACATGAATTAATTATTGCATGGGAATATGGCTCTGGTTGGCTATGGTCAAAGCCCTAAGATTCCAAGAATATTCTATTGGAGTTTTTGGTTGGCGCTCTCAGCATTGAACCAGAGGGAACCATTATATATAAAACACCCATGCCATCAAAATGCACAAAAAAAAATTAATTGAATTGAATGTAAGTTTGAGCCTTAGTGTGAAGGTTTCATTTGTTTAAGGTTCTGGTTTTGGTGGCTATTAGTGATTGCAATTGGTGGATCCCACATAGTTTGGTTGCAAATTGTAAGGGTGGACTAAGTGCCCAATAAACTTTGGTTATGTTTGAATGGTTAAATGATTAGGCCTTGCATTAAGCTAGTATGCGTATTTTTGGTGGATAAAACAATGTTGGAGGTGGTGCCCTGCAAGAAACAATGGGTAGCGTTATTGGTGTAGAGCTATGTTCGGAAATATGATGTTCTATGTTCAACCCCATTGGTTGACAAGTTCATAAATATTCTATATATATTTGTGTGTGTGTGTGTGTAGGCATTTTTTCGAATAAATATCAAACCACCGGTGACCAATGTTGGAATCTGGCAACCTATTGAAAGGTGATTGGAAAGAGTTTTTTTGTAGAATTTTAAATTATTATAAATTTGTATATGGTTATTTTAAAATTTTGGGCTAATTATTAGTCCAAATTTGATTGAGAAAGAAGTTGGAAAATCGGGGATCAAAGATGGATGTGACTGAATTGGTTGTTGAATTGAGATGTTACAGCTCATGCATAAATTAATTAACTAATAATTGATGTGTGTGAATGGCATGGAATATGTGCAAGTATGGCACATGAATGAAATTTGTACATGTATGGGTGCATGTTTGAAGGCATTGTTTGAATTCATGAATTAGATACATAGTGTAAGTGTCCCTATTTCAATTGATTGAAATTTGTATTTAATCATATGAAATGGTAGAGTTCCTATTAACATGTGATAAGCATATGAAACGATAGAGTTCCTATTAACATTTGATATTGAGATACTTTTAGTGGTTGTTGAGTGTTGTAATTTTCAGCATGTTGTATATTTCTTTGATCTATAGTGATGAGAAGAAGATTAACCCAAATATATAACGAGCTTTGTGCTGTTTACTAAAGTGTGTACATAATCCACTGAATCTAAAACGAAATTTGAAAAGCATTGCTCACAGCAATAGTTTTTTTTTCTATAACAACAACGTTATATCGTTATCTGCATAGGTTAATCATGCATTTGCCTTATCACTAGCAACCAGAAATCGCCCAAATTAGAAAAGATAGTAGTGCGTGCTGTTGATCAATATTGACTCATAAGTCATTGGTTTATTAAATGTTGATAGGCTATGGGTGGAACATTATATCAAAGAGTGAAATATTTGAAGAGATGGTCAAAGCGAAACAAGGTAAAGGAAGTCACATACATAAAAGCCAAAGGCGGAGTTAATACGAAAAGGCTGAAGTATAGAGAAAAAGGAGAATAGTAATTTTAAAAGGCGCAAGGTTTCTTTTTGGTGCCAATTTCCATCGCAAATCGCATTCATGCCACTCTCCGCCATCGCACTTTCCGCCTTTGCGATTTGCGATCATCGCAAATCACACCCATCGCAAAAGCGCAAAGCGCAGTTTTCTGTTGGTGCCACTTTCCGTCATCGCACTTTCTGCCTTTGCGATTTGCGATGATCACAAATCGCACCCATTGCAAACCGCACCCATCGCAAATCGCACCCATCGCAAAAGCGCAAAGCGCAGTTTTCTGTTGGTGCCACTTTCCACCATCGCACTTTCCGCCTTTGCGATCCGCGCTTTCCGTATTGGGTCCTGTGCCACTTTCCGTCATCACACTTTCTGCCTTTGTGATTTGCGATCATCGCAAATCGCACCCATCGCAAACCGCACCCATCGCAGATCTGCCCCATCGCGAAAGCGCAAAGCGCAGTTTTCTGATTCATGCCACTCTCCGCCATTGCACTTTCCGCCTTTGCGATTTGTGATCATCGCAAATCGCACCCATCGCAAACCGCACCCATCGCAAATCGCACCCATCGCAAAAGCGCAAAGCGCAGTTTTCTGTTGGTGCCACTTTCCGCCATCGCACTTTCCGCCTTTGCGATCCACGCTTTCTGTATTGGGTCCTGTGCCACTTTCCGCCATCGCACTTTCCACCTTTGAGATCCGCACTTTCCGTATTGGGTCCCACCTCGTATGTTCATTCCCGTACCCCTCATGCGCATTTCCGTTGCATTTCATGTGTTTCCTTTGCATTTCCACCAAAGTCTGAAGGTTTCACATTTTACGTTAAAATTTCAATGTTTCATATGTATTCCGTCGTGTGCATATGTTATTCCATGGACCATTCTCCACCATCGATCCCCACCACTAGACCACGATCGAACGGCCCGCGATGCATTTCCCCACCAAACCCTATCATACACCGTACCATTGCCTTTTTCACCGTTTTTACGCAGAAAACACTGTTACGTTGTATTTTCTACCACCGCCTTACTTTTTACCCCGGTCCATCATGCAGTGCTGTCATTCCTCATTATCCCCCACCACTTCCACCTCCCCGTGCATGGTTTTCTTAACAAGTTTGCGGATTTTGCAGGGTTTTAGTGATGGAAAAATTATCATAATATACAGCCTGGACTGCAGTAGCAGAGCACATCGAAGGGCTACTCTACAGAAGCTGCAATTATGAAGAAAAGTCCCGGGAGCTGTCTCGACATGGCATCCATGGAAGAAATAGGGTTCAAAATCCACCAAACCCTTCAGAATCATTCAAGGAGCAGATTTTTGCAGATGAAGACATTAATGACGAAGAAAAGAGTATCAGTCGAAGACCTATGAATTCAATGTCTGGCACGAAATATTTTAAATTCAAATTCAAAATTTGAAAACAGAGAGTACAATGCACAAGAGAACTATGCCCTCTAGAGCAGCTGGCAAAAATGCGCTTAGTTCGCCACCCGGATCGCCAGCTCATCAGCGAACATCCCACCATCAGCATCAGCAATGGCCTCAACCCTTCCACACCTATGAAATCATGTCAACTAATGATTCGGCCTCAGCGGCCCATTTACTTTTTTCTGAATTAGTTACTTTTAAGTTTTGAGTGGGCTGTTTACTCCACTCTAGCATTTTATTGTTACCAGACTTTTGTTTAATTTCCTGTTTTAAAAACGGCCAAGGGCCTGACTATCCATGATGGGAGGCCTTATTCCTCATCATAAGTTTTGTTGTTCTGATAAGGACCTTTAATAGATTTTGGTCATGTGAAGAAGATATTTTCTCAAAAATATCTTCTCGCTGAGATAGGAAGAGGTCTATATAAGGAAGATCGAATGAGAAAAATGGGTTCTAGATTTCCTGAAGAAAATGGCAGTGTAAAAGTTTTTGTATGCTTGACGTGGAATTATCAATGCAAATACACAGAGCCCGTGGGGTTTCAGCGAAGAGAATTTCTAGTTATGTATGAGGATTCCAGTCTTAATGCTATATAGTTCGTGACTCTTTCTTTGTGATATTGTATCATCGTTCTCTCCATTGTTTTCAATTTCCTTTTATCATGTCTTGGAATGCGAGTAACTTGCCACCTCGGGTATGAATTTATCGTTGTTTGATACTCATGCTTTATTGGTCTATGTTGCTTTAAATATGGCTCATACACGATATGTCGTTCCGCTTAACACATCATTCATGTTTCCTCTGTATTAAACATCGTGGAATGTTACTTTCACTGAACTAATTGATATGTATGGATTCTTAGTTCCTAAGCCCATATTATGTTGAAATAGGTTTTCTAAGCACCATTTCATTGGTAGTTAGTACTCCCCTTTCACTTTCTGTGCCCCAAATATTTTTCTGTTTAAAATACCTATATGTCTTTGAGAAACTGGCCCTCTCTGATGAAAGTTGTCTCTAAGTTGTCTGAAGTATATATGTATTGAAGATTCCCTTCTTATCTTTACAGTGTCTTTATAACTTGCTAAATCCGAAGGTAGTTTGGTCCCATCCATATGATGATGATTTGCACAAGTTGAAAAGGTAGAGAGTCCTAAGTTGATAATAAGCCTGAAATATACTTTATACTCTGTACTATTTAAGATGTCCTAGGCACTGGTCTTTGGCAACTCAAGGTTGTCTCTAGGAGCTACAACATATTTCTGGCGCCATTGCCAGGGAACGAAGTCAAAATAAATTAAAATCCCTGGGCCTTGACAAACCTATTCACTCTTCAGTTAGGTGAGCATGAAGAGTTGAGAGTTGTACATTCCTCACCTTGGCGACTCCACATTTGTGTTGTAAGTTAATTTGTTTGCAGTCCTGGCTCCTCGTAAGCCGCACCTGAGGTCAGATACATCTCAGCCAAAGACACCTTCTATGTCTGACCCGGAAAGGATCCTACATAGAAGGGGCTGGAGGGAAAGGCAGTCAGTTCATACCGAGATTCCTGAATTCTCCCTAGAAAAATTTCCATATCTTCCGTCCTCTTCCTCTCAAATCACCCAAATACAAGGCCCTGACTCTATCATAAGAGATACTGGTTACTATTCAGAGAGCCCACCTCGGGGAGGTGTCCATATCAAAGACGAAGCCGAGTCTAGCAATACTTCGCATTACTCTTTCCACCCTACCCCTAAAGTTGAGGAGATTAAGGAAGTTACTGAAGTATCTGCTGTTCACAGCCTGAAATTCTCGTCAACCCCTCAAGCCGCTGTCCACTACATCCCCGTCATTATCCATACTTCACTTCCACCTTCTCCTCCTCCTCTTACAGCTCAGATTCTTGCACTACCTCCACCCCCTCCAATGGCTAATGTCCCTGGTTTCCTGCAAAACAGATATGCTCCTTTGGAGCTTCCTGCAGTACTAAATGACTTGCCACAAGACTATTTGAAGATTCTGCCCAGATTCAATGGTGAGAATGAGATTGAAGCCTAGAAACATATCGAAGTCTTTTGCTCTTTCGCAAAGAATTTCAATGTGGAACATCTGGATGTGGTCCTAAGGATGTTCATGCAATGCTTAGATGGGGAAGCTAGAAAATGGTTCAAGACATTTGGAGCTCGTTCTATCAACACATGGGAGGGAATGGAGGATGCTTTCATCAAAAAATGGGGAGAAAAGAAAGATCATGGTAATGTTCTTACCGAATTCAACACTCTGAAAAAGAAACATAATGAAGGGGTGTCAGAGTTTATCAGAAGATTTAACAAATTGTACCTGAGTCTCCCCGCCGATATGAAGCCTCACCAGACTGCTGCCAAGGTCGTTTTTGTGGTAGCATTTGATTCTGAATTTGGTTTCTCATTGAGAGAGAGAAAGCCAGCCACTCTGGACGATGCACAGACGGACGCACTGGAGATAGAAGCAAATTTTGTCTCTACTGGCAAATCCAAAGGGAAACAAGAACAGGATGTTAGAAGGAGGGGAAAAGAGGAAGTATCCACCTCAAGCCAAGACAGAGATTTAGCTAATGACAAGATTGAAGAAATGAACAAGATGATCAAGAATCTCTCAAGTAAGCTGATCAAGCTTGAGATGGAGGCCAAGAATTCACCCTCAAAGAATTTCCAGAATGCTCCAAACAGAGGTTTTAACCCTCAATACAGAAAGCCGCCCTTGCAGATACTGTAAAGGGGGCAGAAGGAGCAGCAAGATCAGGTACTGCATCCTTTATACTTGGAAGGGCAAGTAGAAGGTTCTACCGAAGACATTGCTTGTGAGCAAGAAGAGACCTGTCTTGTTTTCTCAGACCATGATGACATTGAATGTCCTGTTCACGAAAGTGGCGAGGAGGAAGTACAAACTCATTCAGAAGTAAAAACTAATGAAAGCATTGAGGATCCGGAGATTGACAACTACTGCAAGCAGTTTGTCGACTTCATGCAGGCTCAGTTTAACAGGAAATATGACCTCAAGTCCTCCAGAAAGAGAACCCGCACTCAAGATGAAGAGGAGGACACACCCCAGAAGTTAGCACCTGCACAGAAGGAGGTCAACACTCAAAAACCCCTAGAAAAAGGTAAGAGGCCCCTCAACCAAACCCTGCAATCTAATGCTCTAATGCCTTCATCCTCACAAGTAACTGCACCCCCTAATGTCGAGCCCATCATAAAAGAAGTTAAGCCTCCCCTCCAGAGCAAAGATTCAAAAGAAAAAGAGGTGTCAATAGATAATCCGTCATCTGTCTTTAATTTACAAAAAGAACTTGAAAAAGTGAAAATCCCAGTTCCTTTGACTGAGTTGTTAAAACAACCAGCATATCAGCCCCAAGTCACATCCTTCATGCTTCCCCCAGAAGTAAAACACATCCCTGACAGTCTCAACTTACGAGAAGAAAGACCTATGGTAGTGTTTGGTCCACATGTCGAAGAATTAGACCCCTCTACACTTACCTTTTACGTGTCTTTGGTGATCCATGACCTATTACTCCAAAATTGTATGTTAAACTCTGGAGCCTCCCACAATCTAATGCCTTTGTTTGTCATGGAGAAATTAGGACTCCAGATCACTCGTCCATATTAGGATTTGTACTCATTTGACTCCAAAAGAGTTAAGTGCTTGGGCCTGATTAAGGACCTGGTGGTCAACCTGGCCCAAATCCCAGCTAAAAGTGTAGTAATGGACATTGTGGTGGCTGAAATTCCAGCCCATTTTGGTATGCTACTATCAAGGTCCTGGGGAACAAAAATTGGTGGGTCAATCAAACTAGATCTAACATATGCCACCATCCCAATCTTTGGCGGGCAGGAGAGGAGATTATACAGGGAGACCATATTTGTAAAAACGGTTACCAAAGCTGACTGTTCAGAAAATTCACCGGTCTACAGTAAGGATAGAGATTTTTCGTGCTTGATGTTAGAAGAAGATTACAGTTATGCCCAGGAACCTTCCTTATGTCAAATAAGGACTCAACAATCCCTAGAAGGCCTTGAAACAGGGGTATGGACTCTACATTTTGATGGGGAAAATTCGAAAGAAGGTGATGGTGCTAGAGTTTTATTGATTTCCCCTACAGGAAAATGGGTCCCACTGTCCTTCAAATTAGAGTATGAAGCCACCAATAACGTGGCTGAGTATGAAGCACTTTTGCTGGGGCTACAGGCAGCCAGGAATATGAATATACAAACCTTGAAGGTCTTGGGTGATTCAGAATTAGTGGTCCGACAGATTAGAAATCAATGTGAAGCTAAACATCCTCGTTTAAGAGCATACAGGAATGAAGTATGGGACATGGTGGATAAATTTTTCTCAGCTTTTAATATTCATTTCATGCCCCGGGAGCGGAACAGGATGGTAGATTCACTTGCAGTAGCTTCTAGCACCTTCCGGCCACCCCAAAATCCCCTCCTGAGGTATGAGATAGAAGTAAGGTACCAACCTTCGATATCAGAAAATTTCAAACATTGGTAAGTGTTTGAGGACGATGAAAAAGTGAAAATGTTTCTAGAGACAGTTGGGGAGTTCTCTAATATGGAAATCGACTGTTGTGAGGGGGATGATGTTGAGAACCAATCATAAAACAAGTGGGAAGAAAAAATGGCTGGGAGAAAAGTGTTACAGCTGAAGGGAAATGTCATCCCTAGAGGCCTGGTGCCCCTAGAAAGGCTGTTTGACAAAAATGATGTCCCCAGGCAGCCCAAAAAAACAACAGACGAAAACCAGGTAGAAGACCTAAATCTGGGTATTGAGGATGAACCCAAAATTGTGAAATTATCCAGAAAGGTCCCGGACGACTATAAGGAGAAGTACCTACAATTATTTCAGTCTTATAGGGATGTATTTGCATGGTCCTATCAAGAACTAAAGATGTTTGATATTAGCATTTTGCAGCATGAAATTCCCCTGAAGGCAGATGCAAGGCCTCACAAGCAGAAGCTCAGACAAATAAACCCTCTACTAGTCCCCTCCATTGAGAAAGAAATCAAGAAGTTGTTAAAGGCTAAAATAATTGTGCCATTGAAGTACTCTGAATGGGTGGCAAATCTAGTCCCTGTCCGAAAGAAAAATGGAGAAATAAGGTTGTGCGTGGATTTCAGAAATTTGAATAGAGCCTCCCTGAAAGACTATTACCCATTACCAAAGATGGACCACATTCTGCAGAAAGTGGTGGGGGCCTCTAGGATGTCTATGATGGATGTTTTTTCGGGTTATAACCAGGTGGCTGTACTCCCAGAAGACCAGAAGAAGACTGCTTTCACCACGCCCTGGGGTACATTCATGTATGCTAGGATGCCTTTTGGGCTGATTAACGCAGGAGCCACATTTCAGAGGGCTATGGACATAACTTTTGTTGGGGAACAAGATAAATTTATGGTGGTCTATCTGGACGATATTACAGTATTTTCGAAAGATAACGCCGAGCACATTCAACATTTATAGAGAACTTTTGAGAAATGAAGAAGGTATGGTCTTTCCCTAAATCCTCAGAAATCTTTGTTTGCATTAGAAGAGGGTAAGCTCCTAGAACACATTGTAACTAAGGATGGGGTCAAGATTGATCCTAAAAGAGTGGAGGTTATAAATGGCATCTCCCTCCCCAGGAATAAGAAAGAAGTCCAGGTGTTCTTAGGGCGTATCAATTTTCTGAGAAGATTTATCCCTAACTATGCTGAGATAGTTAGGCATATAACAGATATGTTAAAAAAGAATAATGAGGTGAAATGGTCACCAGAATCGAGGCAGGCCTTTTCCAGGATAAAGAATGCATTTTCTGAGGCTCCTGTGCTGGCAAGGCCAGATTTCACTGAACCATTTATGATTTTCTCTTTCGCATCACCTCATACGGTAGCTGGAGTTCTCCTACAGAAAAATGAGGATGGGTATGAACAACCCATTGCTTTCTTTAGTCAGGTGCTTCACGACGCAGAATTGAAATACAATATATTGGAGAAGCAGGCCTATGCCCTGGTAAAGTCCCTCAAGGAATTTCGCATGTATATTCTGCAGTCTCACATTACTGCATTTGTACCCACCACAGCGGTTAAAGATATCCTCGTTCAGGGTGACAGTGAAGGAAAAAGGGGTAGGTGGATTGCAAAGATACAGGAATATGATCTGGACATCAGACCCACTAAGTTGATTAAAGGGCAGGGGCTAGAAAGAATTTTATCAGAGTCAAATCATCAAGCTTTGGGCATCAATTTATCTATGATTGCAAATGAAGATTCTGAGGAACAGACAGGGCAGCAAGAAGTGGAAATGGCCACTCAGAAAATACTGATGAAGTATCTTACTAGTCCTTGGTACAAAGAAATAGTCGAGTATCTCCTAACACTCAGCTGTCCACCCAGCTGTGATAAATCAAAATACAGAGCATTGAGGCTGAAATCACAAAAGTATACGGTTGCCAATGGTCAGCTATATTGGAAAGATCTTTCAGGCATACTGTTATTATGCCTGACAGAAGGTGAAGTGGAGAACATAATGACCGAATTTCATGAGGGAATCTGTGGAGGACATTACAGCTGGAGGAGCACAGCTCAGAAATTTCTGAAGGCTGGTTTCTACTAGCCTAAATTGTTTGGAGACGCCTTTGCTTGGGTTAGAGCATGTGATAAATGTCAGAAATTTGTTGAAAAACAAAAGTTAGCGGCTCTGCCCCTGATTCCTGTACACGTCGATGAACCTTTAAAAAAGTGGGGAATTGACTTCATAGGCGAGATTCACCCGCCCTCAAGTGGACAGCACAAATGGATCCTGACTGCCATGGATTATTTCACGAAATGGGTGGAAGACATACCTGCGCGAAATGCTACAGACACAGTGATAATCAAATTCATGGAAGAGAACATTATATCCAGGTTTGGATGCCCTGCTAGAATAGTCACTGACAATGCACAAACCTTCAAATCTACAAAATTTGTGAATTTCTGTCAACAATATAATATCTCTTTGGGTCACTCTACAGCTTACTACCCATAGGGAAATGGTTTGGTGGAATCATCAAATAAAACGCTGGTGAGAGCTCTAAAGAAGACAATAAACGAAAACCAGAGGAATTGGGATTCCCAACTGAAGTTCGCTCTGTGGGCAAATAGAATTACCAGTAAAAGAGCAACTGGGAAATCTCTATATGAACTGGTATATGGACGAGCAGTTGTGTTTCCTATACAATTAGCCCTACCGGTGGCTCGGTTCATGCAAGAGAGTCAAGAAGAACCTGATAACATGACTAGAAGAATTAACTAGCTGGTGGAACTCGAAGAAATGCGTAGTCAGGTAAATCAAAGGTTAGAGGCATATCAGGAGAAAATGAAAGAGATATTCTATCAACATGCCAAAGACAGAAAGTTACAGGCAGGAGATCTAGTACTCAAATGGGATGTACGCAGGGCCGATAAAGGGAAGCACGGGAAATTGGACCCCCTTTGGTTCGGTCCCTTCAATATTGCTGAGCAGGGGGGCAATAACACCTTCAAGATGGAGAATTTACAGGGAGATCTGCTCAACGCCCCTGTAGATGGTCAATTCTTAAAACCCTACTTTCAGCTCTGAGTCGGGCCGAGAGGGCCTGATTGTATCATATTGTATATTAAGTAGCTGCTTTCGTTTTTTTGAATTGAATAATGCATTTTTGATTGATGAATCATGGAGAGAAGAGGTAAAAGTTGATGAAGATGAGAAGTGGCATTCACAGAAGACAAACAGGTGGCCTGCGTGGTTCTCGACACATTCAAGGATAAACGTGCCGTCCCCAGGTGGAGCCAATGTTGATCAATATTAACTCATAAGTCGTTGATTTATTAAATGTTGATAGGCTATGGGTGGAACATTATATCAAAGAGTGAAATATTTGAAGAGATGGTCGAAGAAAAACAAGGTAAAGGAAGTCACATACATAAAAGCCAAAGGCGGAGTTAATACGAAAAGGCTGAAGTATAGAGCAAAAGGGGAATAGTAATTTTAAAAGGCGCAAGGTTTCTTTTTGGTGCCACTTTCCATCGAAAATCGCATTCATGCCACTCTCCGCCATCGCACTTTCCGCCTTTACGATTTGCGATCATCGCAAATCACACCCATCGCAAAAGTGCAAAGCGCAATTTTCTGTTGGTGCCACTTTCCGTCATCACACTTTCCGCCTTTGCGATTTGCGATCATCGCAAATCACACCCATCGCAAACTGCACCCATCGCAAATCGCTCCCATCGCAAAAGCGTAAAGCACAGTTTTCTGTTGGTGCCACTTTCCGCCATGGCACTTTCCACCTTTACGATCCGCGCTTTTCGTATTGGGTCCTGTGCCACTTTCCGTCATCGCACTTTTCACCTTTGCGATTTGTGATCATCGCAAATCGCACCCATCGCAAACCGCACCCATCGCAGATCCGCCCCATCGCAAAAGCACAAAGCGCAGTTTTTTTATTCATGCCACTCTCCGCCATCGCACTTTCCGCGTTTGTGATTTGCGATCATCGCAAATCGCACCCATCACAAACCGCACCCATCGCAAAAGCGCAAAGCGCAGTTTTCTGTTGGTGCCACTTTTTGCCATCGCACTTTCCGCCTTTGCGATCCGCGCTTTCCGTATTGGGTCCTGTGCCACTTTCCGCCTTTGCGATCCGTGCTTTCCATATTGGGTCCCACCTTGTACGTTCATTCCCGTACCCCTCATGCGCATTTATGTTGCATTTCATGTGTTTCCTTTGCATTTCCACCAAAGTCTGAAGGTTTCACATTTTACATTAAAATTTCAATGTTTCATATGTATTCCGTCGTGTGCATAAGTTATTCCACGGACCATTCTCCACTGTCGATCCCCACCACTAGACCACGATCGAACGGCCCGCGATGCATTTCCCCACCAAACCCTATCATACACCGTACCATTGCCTTTTTCACCGTTTTTACACAGAAAACACTGTTACGCTGTATTTTCTACCACTGCCTTAATTTTTACCCCGGTCCATCATGCAGTGCTATCATTCCTCATTATCCCCCACCACTTCCACCTCCCCGTGCATGGTTTTCTTAACAAGTTTTCGGATTTTGCAGGGTTTTAGCGATGGAAAAATTATCATAATATACAACCTGGAATGTAGTAGCAGAGCACATCGAAGGGCTACTCTAAAGAAGCTACAATTATGAAGAAAAGTCTCGGGAGCTGTCTCGACATGGCATCCATGGAAGAAATAGGGTTCAAAATCCACCAAACCCTTCAGAGTCATTCAAGGAGCATATTTTTGCAGATGAAGACATTAATGACGAAGCAAAGAGTATCAGTCGAAGACCTATGAATTCAATGTCTAGCACAAAATATTTTAAATTCAAATTCAAAATTTGAAAACAGAGAGTACAATGCACAAGAGAACTATGCCCTCTAGAGCAGCCAGCAAAAATGCGCTCAGTTCGCCACCCGGATCGCCATCTCATCAACGAACATCCCACCATCAGCATCAGCAATGGCCTCAACCCTTCCACACCTATGAAATCATGTCAACTCATGATTCGGCCTCAGCGGCCCATTTACTTTTTACTGAATTAGTTACTTTTAAGTTTCGAGTGGGCTGTTTACTCCACTCCAGCATTTTACTATTACCATACTTTTGTTTAATTTCCTGTTTTAAAAACGGCCAAGGGCCTGACTATCCATGATGGGAGGCCTTATTCCTCATCATAAGTTTTGTTGTTCTGATAAGGACCTTTAACAGATTTTGGTCATGCGAAGAAGATATTTTCTCAAAAATATATTCTTGCTGAGATAGGAAGAGGTCTATATAAGGAAGATCGAATGAGAAAAACGGGTTCCAGATTTCCTCAAGAAAATGGCAGTGTAAAAGTTTTTGTATGCTTGATGTGGAATTATCAATGCAAATACACAGAGCCCGTGGGGTTTCAGCGAAGAGAAGTTCTAGTTATGTATGACGATTCCAGTCTTAATGCTATATAGTTCGTGACTCTTTCTTTGTGATATTGTATCATCGTTCTCTCCACTATTTTCAATTTCCTTTTATCGTGTCTTGGAATGCGAGTAACTTGCCACCTCGGGTATGAATTTATCGCTGTCTGATACTCATGCTTTACTGGTCTATGTTGCTTTAAATATGGCTCATACACGATATGTCGTTCCGCTTAACACATCATTCATGTTTCCTCTGTATTAAACATCGTGGAATGTTACTTTCACTGAACTGATTGATATGTATGGATTCTTAGTTCCTAATACCATATTATGTTGAAATAGGTTTTTTTAGCACCATTTCATTGGTAGTTAGTACTCCCCTTTCACTTTCTGCGCCCCAAATATTTTTCTGTTTAAAATACCTATATGTCTTTGAGAAACTGGCCCTCTCTGATGAAAGCTGTCTCTAAGTTGTCTGAAGTATATATGTATTGAAGATTCCCTTCTTGTCTTTACAGTGTCTTTATAACTTGCTAAATCTGAAGGTAGTTTGGTCCCATCCATATGATGATACTTTGCACAAGTTGAAAAGGTAGAGAGTCCTAAGTTGATAATAAGCCTGAAATATACTTTATACTCCCTACTGTTTAAGATGTCCTAGGCACTGGTCTTTGGCAACTCAAGGCTATCTCTAGGAGCTACAACAAATGCATTTCTTGAAGATTCAACATGTAGATATTTCTAAGTCACCAATTATTTTCTTTTGGACAAATCTTGGCATTCTTTTCATAAATTTATCTCTCAGAGGTTCAGTACTGTGAAACATGGACGAGACAAAAAAATATTCCAAGGCACATGAACTTTCATATTACGGTTTTCTGTGATTTCTAAGATATATTCTGGGATATTCGGGTTTAAAAGAAATAAAAAGTGCACACAAATTAATTAATTGAGGAAATGCCTCAACAAAATGTGTTTTTATGGATAATTAATAATGTGGAAACTATTTGATATAATGTTTTAGAGAAAATGTTATGTCCCTTAACCATAACTCTAATGAAGGACTAGAAGGTTGTGTGTGCTAAAAATTTGTATCAGAGTTGTTTGTTAAGCTCATGAAGAAGAAAACAAATTGATACCTCGAAGCTAAAAATACTTGCATAAGAATGTAAGCAGGAGAGTTCCCCTTGAACTATGTAGAAGGAATTTGATATTTTAAGGTTGCTATAGACCTTAGCAAAGACTCCAATTAATTTTTTTTGATATGATTGTATGTTAAGTTCCATTTTTTGTACATAATGTTTTCATTGATGACAAAAATATGTCATTGATTTCAAATAGAAGGTTCAAGACAACAACAACATCATTCATGACGTCCAAGGAAGCAATAAGACTCTCCATGAGGGAGTATGACAGTTGGATATTTAGAGGATCTTATCACAACTTGATGGTTGTGTAGGTCTCATTGATATATTTCCAACACTATCAAATGAGTGACATAGGGCACCCCTCTCAGGTTTCCACATGGAATGATGATGTCATGCTCATGTCATCATATGGGAGACCAAGGACCCATATGGAATCTATATCAAGTCATGGTCACATGGATGAAAATGAGGGACTAAATCTTGGGCATTGTTGCACATGAGCCCTAGGACACATGAATTAATTATTGCATGGGAATATGGCTCTGGTTGGCTATGGTCAAAGCCCTAAGATTCCAGGAATATTATATTGGAGTTTTTGGTTGGCGCTCTTAGCATTGGACTAGAGGGAACCATTATATATAAAACACCCATGCCATCAAAATGCATAAAAAAAAATTAATTGAATCGAATGTAAGTTTGAGCCTTAGTGTGAAGGTTTCATTTGTTTAAGGTTCTGGCTTTGGTGACTATTAGTGATTTCAATTGGCGGATCCCACATAGTTTGGTTGCAAATTGTAAGGGTGGACTAAGTGCCCAATAAAATTTGGTTATGTTTGAATGGTTAAATGATTAGGCCTTGCATTAAGCTAGTATGAGTATTTTTGGTGGATAAAACAATGTTGGAGGTAGTGCCCTGCAAGAAACAATGGGTAGCGTTATTGGTGTAGAGATATGTTGGGAAATATGATGTTCTGTGTTCAACCCCATTGGTTGACAAGTTCATAAATATTCTATATATATATTTGTGTGTGTGTGTGTGTGTAGGCATTTTTTCAAATAAATATCAAACCACTGGTGACCAATGTTGGAATCTAGCAACCTATTGAAAGGTGATTGGAAAGAGTCTTTTTGTATAATTTTAAATTATTATAAATTTGTATATGGTTATTTTAAAAATTTGCGCTAATTATTAGTCCAAATTTGATTGAGAAAGAAGCTAGACAATCGGGGATCAAAGATGGATGTAACTGAATTGGTTGTTGAATTGAGATGTTACAGCTCATGCATAAATTAATTAACTAATAATTGATGTGTATGAATGGCATGGAATATGTGCAAGTATGGCACATGAATGAAATTTGTACATGTATGGGTGCATGTTTGAAGGCATTGTTTGAATTCATGAATTAGATACATAGTGTAAGTGTCCCTTTTTCAATTTATTGAAATTTGTATTTAATCATATGAAATGGTAGAGTTCCTATTAACATGTGATAAGCATATGAAACGATAGAGTTCCTATTAAAATTTGATATTGAGATATTTTTAGTGGTTTTTGAGTGTTGCAACATCAAGTATGCTTAAGTAGTCACATGAGAATGGACCTCATGGAAATGTTATTGATGGGGTCTAATTATGAATGATGAAGACAATAATTTCATATACAAGTCAAGAGAGTCATAGATGAAGCCAATTGGATTTCTTGAAAATGTTTCAGATGATAATGTATGTTGATGGTAGCCAAGTAAGTGGGAAAAGCAACAAGTAAAGATAAAAATATAAAAGAATTGGGTAAGAACCATTTTTAGTAGAATTTGATATATTTTTCTTATTCAATTTAATGCATGTATTGAATGGATTGCCAAGAAACGGTATGGTTATGATAGAAAATTGTTAGCACGTAAATATTTAGTAAAACACAAGTAAAATGTGTATTTATTGAGTTTTTGTGTTGAACAAATATTAAATGTTTAATGAATAATACATTCAGAAGATATAATATGTTTGGTAATGCATTAAGAGAATACATGAAAATGTGAGAGGTGTGATGGTTTTTTTTCTACAAGGATGTACCAAAATGCACCTCTTTAGTAGTTTTCTTCTATCTGCAAAAGAACATTGAGAAGAATGATGTTACTATTAGTGAACAACATAAACAATGTACACAAAACTCAGAGGGTAAGCTAAGCATAAAACACTATGGACTGAAATAGAAAATACGCAAGAGACAAATTCTCAAATGGAGAAACAATCCAATAAGAAAAATGGATAATTCTCCCTTTTTAGGTGTTGGTGGTATGAAGAATACAATGCTAAACTCTCTTGAAGTGAGTCCTTTGATCTATGGAGATCAAATAGTTAGAAAAATGGGGACTCCTTTTCTCAAGTTCCTTGCAAGTCTCTCCTCCCTCTCTCAAAAGGATGTCGATCACTGTCATATGGTGAAGTAGTTTCTTAGACTGAGATGTTGGATGGCCAACATGTGAGTCATTTTAATCCTTCTGCTGCTACACTTGCAAGTTGGTTTGCTATGGAGAAATTTGGCTAGCATAACAATGTGTCTCCTTTTGTTCTTCCCATGTCCAATTTATATAGAAATTTTTGAACTTCTCTTCCCTCTCTTGGCCCAAGATTGATAGCGACCCAAGAGTGGAGAGGAGATTCCTTTGTGAGTTGCATAACTCCTTAAGGAGGTTTGATTTTAGCTATCCTTGACTGTACTGGACAAAGATTCATCCTTTTCAAGTGTGTCAAGTGGTCCTCGATGGTGACTTTTCATCATCTTCAGGACCGTGTGGCTATTAAAGGGATAGGCACATTGTGCGCAAAAAACCTTTGCTGCTAGGGAACTATCTGCCAATTTCCTAACTGGACATAGGGAATTTTTAAAATTTTCCTTTCCTAATGTATTTATTCTATAAATATTTAACTTTACCTTTTTCTTCACATTTTATAATTTCTTGTACTTGTACAATTTTCTGGTGTTAATAGTTTCCCCTGATGTATGAGGTCTAGGAAGAATTATATAGCCAAAATACAATATGTTTTATTTTCTGTGTGATCCTTTTGAGAGAGAGAGAGAGAGAGTGACTTGTTGTGGAAATATGTAGCGAGAACACTTTTCTAAAGTAAAAAATACGCCATCCTCTATGGGGAACCTTCACGATACAAAAAGAGAAACATTCCTATGAGGCAGGAATTTTCCATGCTCGTGATAATGGCTAGTTAATAAAATCTGACAGATATCGTTTTTGTTGTGTTACATTGTGGTAGGTGACCTGAATCTGGTTGATGACGATGCTTGTTGATGCCCTCAAGTGCATTTTTATGTGCATAGAAAAGCTAAATGTAGCACCCTCATGCATTGGTTAGGTAAGGCATATCTGAAGGAAATTTTTACTGTGAACATGTGTCTTTGACTATTGAGGATATTCCCATGTGAGCATTGCTGAAAGAGATTCTCACTGATTACGAGTCTTCGAATATTTCTAATGGAGTGCAACAGTTGTTGAGTACGATACGATATTGACATGAAAAAATTGTTGATGTCAAATTTCAAGATGATTGATGACATCATTGAGTGATGTTAATTCCCATTATGCTAGCTGAGGATGCCCCTTTTAATGGTGGGGGCTCATATAAGGTACTACCTCCTTCCTGGATAATGGTTGTCGGAGTCGACAATAAGGAAGCATCGACCAACTAAAAATAAGTACTGGTACAAGTGATCAGTGTTTTTGATGAAAAGAAGGCTTGATGTGATTGGTTAATAATACTTGATGGTGAGAGTGGTAGCAGTCATAACAACTTCTGATGGGGGAATCCCTTGGGTTGGTAGGACATCCAAGGTAGGTGTATGTTTTCTATGATTAACATAGAGGGGTGTGGTGAAGAATGAAAATCTATGAACAAGGGAGATTATGGGTAAGAAATGTGAATGGATGTGTGGGAGTTTTCTCCTAAAAGAATCTTTGTACCATTTCCAAAAGAATATGAAAGTGGTTTGGATGTACAAGCACATAGACAAGTGCCACATTAACATGAATGATCCTGCACAGTGATGTGAGGAGGGTGTTTTGTTGAGGTTGGGGGACCCATTGGTTGGTATCAGTGTGAGAGCGATTAGGTGGATGAAAATGTCATAGATGGTCTATGCTTATGAGGGTGTGATAGGCCAAATGTGAAATGTGGTGAGGTGTTATGGGTGATCCGCTTGTAGACAATGGTGGCCCGGAAATATGGTTTTCACATGCGATGAGTAAAACTAACTGATGTATGTTCATGGATGTATGAACATGAAATGGTTTCCAGGCCGGAATTTGTGGCCATGGCTCTAGATATTGACGTATGGTCTACATTAGTTATGGATTCCATGAAAGGTGTTGCTATACCGATCGACAAGGGTGTTTATCATGTGCAAGTTGGGGCGATGATAAACATGGTTGGGTGAATAAAACCTATGGTTTTATTCTCATGAGGAAATGATATCAAGATATGCAAAGATTTTTAGGGAAGCCTATCATGCTAAGGATAGAATGATACTTTCTCTTGTACTTTTTTTTTGTCTCGGACATATAGTGATTTGGCGTGCTACAACATCTATAGTCAATACCCCAAGTAAAAGAATTATTTCATACAAATATTTTGAAATAACTTCAATTTAAAGAAATAAGAGAAAGTGCACCTGAAATGTAGTATGGAGGGGGTGGGCATTGGGCCCGAAAATGAATTTATATGAAACCTGTATTTATGAGGTCAAGATTAAACATGATGAAGTGTTGATCACATTATTTCTCGTGGTTTTGTGATTGGATACTTTGAGCTCCACTTATGGGATTTTTAAAATGGTAAAAAGGGTGATACATAAGCTAATATGGCCTATTTTAAAGTCATTTTCTCTTTTTGAGTGTCCGAGGTCAGATCAGAACCATCCTCTAGATATTTTATTGCCGTTGCGGTCAGCCAAAGCACTTGGGATTCACGTGGATGGAGTCAGGTAGGAGCTAAAAACTCTTGTTACTTATTTTTGTCATTTTTATGTATGTGTGGGCCATAAAAGTGTGATATTGAATGGATTTTATGTCAATTTCTGTGTAGTACCACGCGGGTGATCCAATATGGTGTGTGTGGTCTCTACGCAAAGGGTTTCCCTTTGCGTGAAGACCCCGTGGTTAGCAAATTGTTAGCGCATTTTTCCACACGCCTGTGTTTGGCACATGCACGATTTCAGCATGGAGAGATGGATGTAAGGCACAAGAATGCCATTTTTGAATGAATCTTATGGTCTTTGTGTAAAAATTGACATTTTTGGTGTTTCCTTGGTGGCAGGATGTTGTGGAGAGAGCGGGATTGGCCTGATTTACGCATTACAATATCCCAAAACCCACATGCTTGAGAGACACTAGCTCGATATGGATTGCTCAAGTTCTTGGAGAGAAACATAATGAGATCTCAAGATGCATTTTTACGCTAGCTGGTTCGATGTTTGAATAGACAACGTCGTGTTATGGTCTTGTGCTAGAGAGATGTGTTGATCCAACCTGATATCAATATCTACTTTGTGACAGCCTCTTGCCTCAGGGGGAGGCACTCCCATATCCGCTCTCTCCAGGGGGAGTGAACATTCATTATTGCATTGAGGGGGAGGGCATTGTGGTCCTAACCCCATTACATGAGGTTGTGTTAAAGTGATATTTATTACTGATTTCACTAAGAAAGCATCTCTAGTTATGATTGTTCAACTATTTGGGTTGACATAAACCCAATGAGTACTAGGACCGCATATTGCGAGGCTTTGTCGAATACAGGATGGTCATTCTATTGTTTGGGGTTGTTATGCTTATCAGGAAATTGTCACTTAGCTAGCAAAATCACAAAGGGGTTCAGTGAAGAATTTTGTGTATTCGAGAATTATTTGCACCATCATGTATGAGCAGATTGTGATGCTATGACCCATTTTGGCGGTGCCTTTGAGCCCTCTGAGGGATCCTCAGATGTGACGATCGGAACCTGTGATGCCCCGCAGTGGTGGGGGTGAGGCAGGAAGGTATTCGGACACGATGGTCGATGTGTGGTTTTATTCAAACCGACAACTATTCCTTGAGATTTCTTATGCGAGGATGGATTTCCTAGGGGATCCGAACATGGGTCTCCCTCCTGAATATGCATGGGGACGGAGAGGTATGACCTTTCATTTTTTTCTACATTTGAGAGTTCTAATTTTTGTATATATATATATCTTTGATGGTGGCACTGATATTGTATTTTGTTTCCTTTGTAGATGTGGGGCTGACAGGGCATCCCACCACTTGCTTGGTAGGCTATGAGCCTAGGAGGAGGGATCCACCTGAGATGGGTCAAGCCTGACTCGGGGGCTGGGTTAGTGCTAGAGGTCCCTAAGTGGGGGTAGTTTCATTGCAGATGCTAGTGGGGATGCTATGTTCTTGGTGCGTGTAGAGGCAACAGAGGCATAGGTGGCTGATGTCGAGGGTCAGCTGGCTACTTTTGAGGCCTGAGTTACGAATGTTGTGACACAGGCCAAGGAGGTAGATGCTCATGCAATGGATTTTGAAGATTCATGGAGTCGGCTAGAGAGGCTAACTCAAGGTTTACTGACCAGGGGTTTTGAAAACCTGGCTAATATATGGTTGGAGATAGTGATGGCTCGGGAGAGGGCGCTTTGCCCAACTTTGCGTCGAGCAGCACTTGCTGCCACATTTGCTACTACTATACTGGCGCCAAGTTCTCACATAGGTCTGAAGGATCTACCGGGCAGGGTTCACCCTATAGATATTGTATGATCAAGGAAAACACCCATTATGAGGATGTTTCCCTGTGTTGGTGATATGTATATTATTTAACTGACGTGATAGTCAATGACTTGTTTTTTACAAATTTTTTGATGTATGTATGCGAGATGTATTTTGGAGGCTCTTACGATGTGTCTATGGATATTTTTATATGTTTTTATAGGTTTATGATGGATATTATGTACTTATGATGGATTTTATCCCTATGATAATATTTTTATTTATGGCTGATGATTTATATGAGATGCATTCCAGTCTTGGATATGATTAGCTATGCGATTGGCTACTTGATCTTGATCTCTTGGTAAATGTGTAAATGTAATGTGATCAAAGTGGCAGACCAATTATCATGCATGCAGGTACTTCCTAAACTACCGTGAATATCGTACTTGAAAGATTTTGTTTAACTACAATACGACTAAATAGGAATCAAGAAAGTCATGTAAATGGTTGATGTCTTGGTTGGAGGCAAAGCTCAATAACCTGATGACTACATCATGTTCTTCTTAATTTTTTGTGGCTCACTCAATACATACTTCGTTGGTAAGGAATGGTGATCTACCAGGAGAGTGTATGGCCCAGGCGGCTGTGGCTAAATTTTGTGACCATCGAGAAGGTCCATAAGTGAATCCAAAATAGTAGATGGGCAAACGAAATACTTACATTCATAAGAAAATTATGTTACATTCATTTTAACTCTAGGGTACTGATGCTTTCCGCCTTATGGGTGAAATTTCTTGAGATAGAGAACATTTACAGGATTGGTTAGGCATGTATCATTGGGCTCTAAAAAATGTATGCTATTTTGAGGAGACAATGTTTGATGATGTAAGGACCCTTCCATAATGTTTCGAACTTCCCTGGTCCTAAGGCTTCTTTTCCAACATTACTATGGAGGACTAGCTCCCCCTCGGATAATGAGTGAGGGGTGATGTTGCGGTCTAATGATGCTTTCACTCTTTTCTTATGAGCCTAGTTGTGTTGGAGAGATTCTCATCAGCTTTCGTTGATAAGTTCTAATTATACCAACTGTTGCTCTAAAGGATGAGTATCAATGACAAGTTCAATGGATTCATGTAATTTGGGGATTTCATGCTCAGTGGGAAGCACAACTTCCACTCTGTATACCAACTAGAAAGGTGTAAACCCTGCTGAGGACTTGATTATTGTGCGGTATTCCCATAAGGTTGAAAAAACCATATGGCGCCTGTTAGCTTTATGGTTTTTTACCATGCGCTATAACATTGTTTTGAGTACTTTGTTAATAGCTTCTACCTAGCCATTGGAATGGGGGTAGTATGGTGACACAAACTCATGCGTGAAACCAAGGTGATGGGATAGTTCCTAGAATATTTCATTATCGAAATTATTTCTATGGTCGGAGACTAAATCCTTGGGTACATCGAACCGTGCAATGAAATGGTTAAAGAAAAATTGTGCTGCATTTTCAACATTGTTATTGTATGTGGGCATGGCTTATGCCCATTTGGTGAAATAGTTGATGGATACTATGATATATTTGTGGCTACCATACAACATGGGGTTGAAAGTCCTGAATTCGATGCCCCATTTGCAAAAGGGGCTTGCTGCAATGATTGAGTGCAGCGGATCTGGAGGGGCTCTTTCCTTATGAGCGTATAGTTGGGATCGCTCGCATATTTTGACAGCTTGTATGAAATCGTGGAATAGGGTGGGCCAGAAATAACTAGCACGTAAGACATTTTTGGCGGTGGCTGTCCCGGAGAGATGGTCACTACAAGCTCCACTATGGCAGTCATTTAGGGCCTGTTTAGCTTGGTCGTGAGTGATGCATTGATGTAAAATGGTGTCAACACCCCTTCAATAAAGGACATCCTCCATTAGAAGGTACCAGGGATTCTTATGGCTTATGCGCCTTCTGTCATCACAGGTGAGTTGGGGTTTGAACTTTTGGGTTTGTAGAAAAAGAATAATTTAACCATACCAAGGGTCCTCTGTCGTCACTAAGAAAAAAAATTCATCAAGTAGTGAGTCATTAATGGTTGATATTTGGGCCTCATTTGGGAGATCAATGATGAAATTAGCTAGGATGACTTCTTTCTTTCTCTTGGTGGAGATGAGCCATAGGTCAAATTCCTGTAGTATAACTATCCATCTGGTGTTGATATATAATAACGCATGGGGTTGATAGTTGCTATGGTTGTTGTGGTCCTTAGGATGATGTAATTCTGAAGCTTTTGTACTGCATGTACTAGGGCTATGGATATTTTTTCTTCCGGCTCATACTTGAAAGCAAAACCGACTAGGTTCTTACTGACGTAATAAATTATGTGCTCTTTGTTATCAGGTATATCTCGGATTAATATCGTAGCTATGGTTGTATATGATGCAGATAGGTATAAAATGTATTCTTTGACATAATTTGGTGGGTTGTTCAAGGGGGTTGAAGACAAGGTGTCTTTTAGTGCCTCAAAAATGATTTTTGAGCCTGATCATCCCATTTTCATTGAATATCTTGACTGAGAAGACGTAGGAATCCTTGTCTGCAAGTGGCATAGTTGGGGACAAAGCATTGTAAGAAGTTGGCTTTTCCCTGCAGACTTTGAAGTTGCTTTAGTGTTTTGGGTAGAACAAAAAACAAGTGGTGATGCACAACATCCCATGGACATTCCGGTTTCGTCATGGCCTCTAATATATCCTCATCAATGTGAAACAATATGTCTAAGGGGGAATTGTTTTGTGCACAGTCATGAGGAACTGGTTCGGGCTTAACAGTGTCGGTTGACAAACATGAATATGATTTTGTAGTTGACGCCCTAGAACCATATGTGGTTGACATGGTGCAAACGAGGTGGGTCTGCACCGTTGAAGGTACTAGTATCTATTTAGTAGTTGCAGTCCTCTCGAAACCAAGGAATGATGAGCAGACAATACAAGTCATGGTTCCCACAGATAATGAGATGAATCATATATGGTGTTGTGTGTCTTCAACATTAAATGGCAGAAGAATCTCTGCGATGTTTGGTTTGATCTTTTCCAGAGGAGATTCATGCTCTCTTGGTGGTGTATGAGGGGTACATATATCTTCATGTATTTGAAGATTTTGTTGGATGTAGAGGTAGGAGATCCAGTACCACTCATCATGTTAGATGTTATGAGATCCAGTATATGGTATGAGATCTAGTACTACTCATCATGTTAGATGAAGATGATGGGGGATGGTTACGTGAATGTGCATTTATGTGTTTATACCATCTCCTAGTCTTATAATTTGTGTGATTTGACTCTCTTGGGATTTTTTGTTCTAACACTGCTCTAGCCGCTTTTTTGTGTGATGAGAAGAAGATTAACCCAAATATATAACTAGATTTGAGCTTTTTACTAAAGTGTGTACATAATCCACTGAATCTAAAACGAAATTTGAAAAGCATTGCTCACAACAACAATTTTTTTTTCTATAACAATAACATTATACCGTTATCTGCATAGGTTAATCATGCATTTGCCTTGTCACTAGCAACCAGAAATCACCCAAATTAGAAAATATAGTAGTGCGTGCATTTCTCGGAGATTCAACACGTAGATATTTCTAAGTCACCAATTATTTTCTTTTGGAAAAATCTTGGCATTCTTTTCATAAATTTATCTCTCAGAGGTTCAGTACTGTGAAACATGGACCAGAAAAAAAAATATTCCAAGGCACATGAAGTTTCAGATTACGGTTTTCTGTGATTTCTAAGATATATTCTGGGATATTCGGGTTTAAAAGAAATAAAAAGTTCACACAAATTAATTGAGAAAATGCCACAACAAAATGTGTTTTTATGGATAATTAATAATGTGGAAACTATTTGATATAATGTTTTAGAGAAAATGCTATGTCCCATAACCATAACTCTAATGAAGGACTAGAGGGTTGTGTGTGCTAAAAATTTGTATCAGAGTTGTTTGTTAAGCTCATGAAGAAGAAAACAAATTGATACCTCGAAGCTAAAAATACTTGCATAAGAATGTAAGCGGGAGAGTTCCCCTTGAACTATGTAGAAGGAATTTGATATTTTAAGGTTGCCATAGACCTTAGAAAAGACTCCAATTATTTTTTTTTTATATGATTGTATGTTTAATTCCATTTTTTGTACATAATATTTTCATTGATGACAAAAATATGTAATTGATTTCAAATAGTAGGTTCAAGAAAACAACAACATCATTCATGACGTCCAAGGAAGCAATAAGACTCTCCATGAAGGAGTATGACAGTTGGATATTTAGAGGATCTTCTCACAACTTAATGGTTGTATAGGTCTCATCGATACATTTCCAACACTATAAAATGAGTGACATAGGGCACCCCTCTCGGGTTGCCACATGGCATGATTATGTCATGCTCATGTCATCATATGGGAGACCAAGGACTCATATGGAATCTATATCAAGTCATGGTCACATGGATGAAAATGAGGGACTAAATCTTGGGCATTGTTGCACATGAGCCCTAGGACACATGAATTAATTATTGCATGGGAATATGGCTCTGGTTGGCTATGGTCAAAGCCCTAATATTCCAAGAATATTCTATTGGAGTTTTTGGTTGGCGTTCTCAACATTGAACCAGAGGGAACCATTATATATAAAACACCCATGCCATCAAAATGCACAAAAAAAATTAATTGAATTGAATGTAAGTTTGAGCCTTAGTGTGAAGGTTTCATTTGTTTAACGTTCTAGTTTTGGTGACTATTAGTGATTGAAATTGGTGGATCCCACATAGTTTTGTTGCAAATTGTAAGGGTGGAATAAGTGCCCAATAAAATTTGGTTATGTTTGAATCGTTAAATGGTTAGGCCTTGCATTAAGCTAGTATGAGTATTTTTGGTGGGTAAAACAATGTTGGAGGTGGTACCCTACAAGAAACAATGGGTAGAATTATTGGTGTAGAGCTATGTTGGGAAATATGATGTTCTGTGTTCAACCCCATTGGTTGACAATTTCATAAATATTCTATATATATTTGTGTGTGCATGTGTGTGTAGGCATTTTTTGGAACAAATATCAAACCACCGATGACGAATGTTGGAATCTGGCAACCTTTTGAAAGGTGATTGGAAAGAGTTTTTTTGTAGAATTTTAAATTATTATAAATTTGTATATGGTTATTTTAAAATTTTGGGCTAAGTATTAGTCCAAATTTGATTGAGAAAGAAGATGGAAAATCGGGGATCAAAGATGGATGTAACTGAATTGGTTGTTGAATTGAGATGTTACAACTCATGCATAAATTAATTAACTAATAATTGATGTGTATGAATGGCATGGAATATGTGCAAGTATGGCACATGAATGAAATTTGTGCATGTATGGGTGCATGTTTGAAGGCATTGTTTGAATTCATGAATTAGATACATAGTGTAAGTGTCCCTTTTTCAATTGATTGAAATTTGTATTTAATCATATGAAATGGTAGAGTTCTTATTAACATGTGATAAGCATATGAAACGATAGAGTTCCTATTAAAATTTGATATTGAGATACTTTTAGTGGTTTTTGAGTGTTGCAACATCAAGTATGCTTAAGTAGTCACATGAGAATGTACCTCATGGAAATTTTATTGATGGGGTCCAATTATGAATGATGAAGACAATAATTTCATATACATGTCAAGAAAGTCATAGATGAAGCCAATTGGATTCCTTGAAAATGTTTCAGATGATAATGCATATTGATGGTAGCCAAGTAAGTGGGAAAAGAAACAAGTGAAGATAAAACTATAAAAGAATTGGGTAAGAACCATTTTTAGTAGAACTTGATATATTTTGCTTATTCAATTTAATGCATGTATTGCATGGATTGCCAAGAAACGGTATGGTTATGATAGAAAATTGTTAGCACATAAAGATTTAGTAAAACACAAGTAAAAAGTGTATGTATTGAGTTTCTGTGTTGAAAAAATATTAAATGTTTAATGAATAATACATTCAGAAGATATAATATGTTTGGTAATGCATTAAGAGATTACATGAAAATGTGAGAGGTGTGATGGTTTTTTTTCTACAAGGATGTACCAAAATGCACCTCTTTAGTAGCTGGCTTCTATTTGCAAAAGAACATTGAGAAGAATGATGTTACTATTAATGAACAACATAAAAAATGTACACAAAAATCAAAGGGTAAGCTAAGCATAAAACACTATGAACTGAAATAGAAAATACGCAAGAGACAAATTCTCAAATTGAGAAACAATCCAATAAGACAAATGGATAATTCTCCCTTTTTAGGTGTTGGTGGTATGAAAAATACAATGCTAAACTCTCTTGAAGTGAGTCCTTTGAGCTATGGAGATCAAATAGTTAGAAAAATTGGGACTCCTTTTCTCAAGTTCCTTGCAAGTATCTCCTCCCTCTCTCAAAAGGATGTCGATCATTGTCATATGGTGAAGTAGTTTCTTAGACTGAGATGTTGGATGGCCAACATATGAGTCATTTTAATCTTTCTGCTGTTACACTTGCAAGTTGGTTTGCTATGGATAAATTTGGCTCGCATAACAATGTGTCTCCTTTTGTTCTTCACGTGGAAAATTTATATATAAATTTTTGAACTTCTCTTCCCTCTCTTTGCCCAAGATTGATAGTGACCCAAGAGTGGAGAGGAGATTCCTTTGTGAGTTGCATACCTCCTCAAGGAGGTTTGATTTTAGCTATCCTTGACTGTACTGGACAAAGAGTCATCCTTTTCAAGTGTGTCAAGTGGTCCTCGATGGTGACTTTTCATCATCTTTAGGACCGTGTGGATATTAAATGGATAGGCACATTGTGCGCAAAAAACCTTTGCTGCTAGGGAACTATCTGCCAATTTCCTTACTGGACATAGGGAATTTTTAAAATTTTCCTTTCCTAATGTATTTATTCTATAAATATTTAACTGTACCTTTTTCTTCACATTTTATAATTTTTTGTACTTGTACAATTTTCTGGTGTTAATAGTTTACCCTGATGTATGAGGTCTAGGAAGAATTGTATAGCCGAAATACATTATGTTTTATTTTCTGTGTGATCCTTTTGAGAGAGAGAGAGAGAGTGAGTGACTTGTTGTGGAAATATGTAGGGAGAACACCTGTCTGAAGTAAAAAAGACGCCATCCTCTATGGGGAACCTTCACGATACAAAAAGAGAAACATTCCTATGAGGCAGGAATTTTCCATGCTCATGATAATGGCTAGTTAATGAAATCTGACAGATATCATTTTTGTTGTGTTACATTGTGGTAGGTGACCTGAATCTGGTTGATGACGATGGTTGTTGATGCCCTCAAGTGAATTTTTATGTGAATAGAAAAGCTAAATGTAGCACCCTCATGCATTGGTTAGGTAAGGCATATCTGAATGAAATTTTTATTGTGAACGTGTGTATTTGAATATTGAGGATCTTCCCGTGTGAGCATTGTTGAAAGAGATGCTCACTGATTACGAGTCTTCGAATATTTCTAATGGAGTGCAACGGTTGTTGAGTACGATACCATATTGACATGAAACATTTGTTGATGTCTAATTTCAAGATGATTGATGACATCATTGAGTGATGTTAATTCCCATTATGCCACCTGAGGATGCCCCTTTTAATGGTGGGGGCTCATATAAGGTACTACATCCTTCCTGGATAATGGTTGTTGGAGTCGAAAATAAGGAAGCATCGACCAACTAAAAATAAGTACGGGTACAAGTGATCAGTGTTTTTGATGAAAACAAGGCTTGATGTAATTGGTTAATAATACTTGATGGCGAGAGTGGTAGTAGTCATAACAACTTCTGATGGGGGAATCCCTGGGGTTGGTAGGACATCCAAGGTAGGTGTATGTTTTCTATGATTAACATAGTGGGGTGTGGTGAAAAATGAAAAGCTATGAACAAGGGAGATTATGGGTAAGAAATGTGAATGGATGTGTGGGAGTTTTCTCCTAAAAGAATCTTTGTACCATTTCCAAAAGAATATGAAAGTGGTTTGGATGTACAAGCACATAGACAAGTGCCACATTAACATGAATGATCCTACACAATGATTTGAGGAGGGTGTTTTGTTGAGGTTGGGGGACCCATTGGTTGGTATCAGTGCGAGAGCGATTAGGTGGATGAAAATGTCATAGATGGTCTATGCTTATGAGGGTGTGATAGGCCAAATGTGAAATGTGGTGAGGTGTTATGGGTGATCTGCTTGTAGACAATGGTGGCCCGAGAATATGGTTTTCACATGCGATGAGTAAAAATAATTGATGTATGTTCATGGATGTATGAACATGAAATGGTTTCCGGGTCAGAGTTTGTGGCCATGGCTCCAGATATTGACGTATGGTCTACATGAGTTATGGATTCCATGAAAGGTGTGGCTCTACCGACCGAAAAGGGTGTTTATCATGTGCAAGTTGGGGTGATGATAAAAATGGTTGGGTGAATGAAACCTATGTTTTTATTCTCATGAGGAAATGATATCAATATATGCAAAGATTTTTAGGGAAGCCTATCATGCTAAGGATAGAATGATACTTTCTCTTGTACTTTTTTTTTGTCTCGGACATATAGTGATTTGGCGTGCTACAACATCTATTGTCAATACCCCAAGTAAAACAAGTATTTCATACAAATATTTTGAAATAAATTCAATTTAAAGAAATAAGAGAAATTGCACCTGAAATGTAGTATAGAGGGGGTGGGCATTGGGCCCGAAAATGAATTTATATGAAACCTGTATTTATGAGGTCAAGATTGAACATGATGAAGTGTTGATCACTATGTTTCTCGTGGTTTTTTGATTGGATACTTTGAGCTCCACTTATGGGCTTTTGAAAATGGTAAAAAGGGTGATACATAGGCTAATATGGCCCATTTTAAAGTCATTTTCTCTTTTTGAGTGTCCAAGGTCAGAGTAGAACCATCCTCTAGAAATTTTATTGCCGTTGCGGTCAGCCAAAGCACTTGGGATTCACGTGGATGGAGTTAGGTAGGAGCTAAAAAATCTTGTTACTTACTTTTGTCATTTTTATGTATGTGTGGGCCATAAAAGTGTGATATTGAATGGATTTTATGTCAATTTCTGGGCAGTACCACGCGGGTGATCCAATATGGTGCTTGTGGTCTCTACGCAAAGGATTTCCCTTTGTGCAAAGACCCCGTGGTTAGAAAATTATTAGCACATTTTTCCACATGCCTATGTTTGGCACATGCACGATTTCATCGTGGAGAGATGGATGTAAGGCACAAGAATGTCATTTTTGAATGAATCTTATGGTCTTTGTGTAAAAATTTACATTTTTGGTGTTTCCTTGGTGGCAGGATGTTGTGGAGAGAGTGGGATTGGCCTGATTTACTCATGAAAATAGCCCAAAACCCACATGCTTGAGAGACACTAGCTCGATATGGATTTCTCAAGTTCTTAGAGAGAAACATAATGAGATATCAGGATGCATTTTTACGCTACCTGGTCCGATGTTTGAACAGAAAATCTCTTGTTATGGTCTTGTGCTAGAGAGATGTGTTGATCCAACCTGAGATCAATATCTACTTTGTGACAGGCCTCTTGCCTCAGGGGGAGGTACTCCCATATTCGCTCTCTCCTGGGGTAGTGAACATTCATTATTGTGTTGAGAAGGAGGGCACTATGGTCCTAACCCCATTACATGAGGTTGTGTTAAAGTGATATTTATTACTAATTTCGCTAAGCAAGCATCTCTAGTTATGATTGTTCAACTATTTGGGTCGACATCAACCCAATGAGTACTAGGACCGCATATTTTGAGGCTTTGTCAAATATAGGATGGTCATTCTATTGAATGGGGTTGTTATTCTTATCAGGAAATGGTCACTTAGCTAGCAAAATCACAGAGGGGTTAAGTGAAGAATTTTGTGTATTCGAGAATTATTTGCAGCATCATGTATGAGTAGATTGTGATGCTATGACCCATTTTGGTGGTGCCTTTAAGCCCTCTGAGGGATCCTCGGATGTGACGATTGGAACCTGTGATGCCCCGCAGTGGTGGGGATGAGGCAGGAAGGTATTGGGACACGATGGTTGATGTGTGTTTTGATTCAAACTGACAACTATTCCTTGAGATTTCTTATGCAAGGATGGATTTCCTAGGGGATCCGGACATGGGTCTCCCTACTGACTATGCATGGGGACAGAGAGGTATGACCTTTCATGTTTTTCTACATTTGAGAGTTCTAATTTTTGTATATATACATATATATATATATATATATATATATATATATATATATATATATATATATATATATATATATATATATATATATATATATATATATATATCTTTGATGGTGGCACTGATATTGTATTTGGTTTCCTTTGTAGATGTGGGGCTGACAGGGCATCCCACCACTCGCTTGGTAGTGAGCCTAGGAGGAGGGATCCACCTGAGATGGGTCAAGCCTGACTCAGGGGTTGGGTTAGTGCCAGAGGTCCCTAAGTGGGGGTAGTTTCATTGCAGATGCTGGTGGGGATGCTGTGTTCTTGGTGCGTGCAGAGGCAATAGAGGCATAGGTGGCTGATGTCGAGGGTCAGCTGGCTACTTTTGAGGCTTGAGTTACGGATGTTGTGACACAGGCCAAGGAGGCAGATGCTCATGCAATGGATTTGGAAGATTCATGGAGTCAGCTAGAGAGGCTAACTCAGGATTTACCGACCAGGGGTTTTAAAAACCTGGCTGATATATGGTTGGAGATAGTGATGGCTCGGGAGAGGGCGCTTTGCCCAACTTTGCATCGAGCAGCACTTGTTGCCGCATTTTCTGCTCCTATACTAGCTCCAAGTTCTCACATAGGTCTGAAGGATCCACCGGGCAGGGTTCACCCTATAGATATTGTATGATAAAGGAAAACACCCATTATGAGGATGTTTCCCTATGTTGGTGATATGTATATTATTTAACTTATGTGATAGTCAATGACTTTTTTTTACAAATTTTTTGATGCTACGAAAAACTTCTCTAAAGGCAGAGACATCACTTTGTGGAGATAACAACTTCTGAATAGTGACTTATTACATATGATGATATAAAATTACATAGTGAATGGTAATAAAGGCAAGATATCATGTTTTCACTTCAAAACATGGTTTTGAGGTGAAAATTACATCAAAAAAATGTTTCCTTTGATCTTCCAGGTGCTGTGACTTTGAATTTATTGATATCCTCATGACCTTGCTGATGTTATTGATACTTGACTTATTAATTTGACCATGGTGAGACCCTAGAAACTAATGAGACATTTCTTATGACCTACTGACATGATTTTGAGAATAAAAGTGACTAATGACCGAAGACTATAGAGAGGAAAATTAGAAAGTTTTACATGAGGGAAAAATGATGAAGAATTACTACCATCAATGAATCCATGACCTAATGGAATGGTGAAATTTATTCGGTATGAGACACCTAATATGCAAATGCAAAAAGAGCAGATTTGATCACTGATGGCAGTATGACTAGACTGACACTAACAAAACCATAATAAAAAACCCAACTTATAATATTTCATATTAATATTCGAATATTCTAGCCAAGCCATTACATAGAAGTCTCTTCATATACTCGCTATTGATTAGGCCTCACGCATATGCAAATACTTGAATAACCTCACCATATCAGCCTATTTCTTATCTGGGCCCACACATTACATCAACCATTCACATGCACCTTATCATATAATATATATATATACCAATCATATCACAACGCTCCGTATTATAAAGTGAACCATGTAACATATATCAACCCCAACCTTTTTGAACTTCGAATTGAATAACTCAACGGAATTTAAATGAATGTTCGGGCCCACATTCAGATAACATACCTTGGCGTTATGTCGCCCTTTTCATCTGATGGCAGAGAGCACGTCGCCTTGCCTTGTGTGATCCGACGGATATCGCTTGACTTAGTTGCATGAACGATAACATGCGATATGAGTGGTTTTTGGTACCCCGTCATATGCCACGTGTCAGCCGCTCTATGGAATCGCTCTGATTTCTTGAAAACCTCTTGCCCGTCGAAGGTGGTGCGATGAAAACTGTGTGGTGTTCCAAACCCGCTGTCACTGTTCATACCTCATGGTTCCGCTTACTCACTCCTGGTTCTGTCTAACTCCTCAATGCACCGTTTCGCCGAACTCTGCCATCAACCATTCCATCGGTTGATCCAAGGGTCAATCTGTTTGGTCTTCCACTAGTTCGAATAGAGTAGAACTCCTCTGCTTTCTAAAATTCCTTAGTCATTTTATCAACGCATTTATACAATCCTCTTACAAACCGAACCTTTCGGTTTGGTTTTGTGCTCTAGTTGCACCAAACGCACCTTCGATCTTCATATTCTTGTGACCTCAATGTAAATCCCATTACAATAAAAGCCGTATATAAATTCAACCCTATAACTTCACGATAACATTCTATTCCGAGTTCTGGTGTGTGAGACAAAGCCTTATGATCGATCCAGCTGTCACACCATAAAGGTTTCTGCTCCTATGCCTATGAGGCACCATTCCCCAGTGTTGTTCCGTCAATCTAATTTCACAATCTCTGCAATGTGATAATCCAAAAGGATATGCACGCATTGGATTTTTCCATCTACTCACTTCCACAGTAATGTGCATTCACCATACAATACATAATTTCTTCATAAAATAGATTATATGAATCCAGCCCAAATTCGTAACATATCAAATCAATTTAATACTTCAACCCAAAAGTTTTAAACTTGACTTCACCAATATCGAACACAACGTTCAATGGCTTGACCATCGTATGATGGCTTCCAATTTTATATGCAAGTTAGGTGGTTCAAACCTACAGTCGAGCCCGAATGAGATTCAACCTTATCATATACAAAACCTCTACACAGAAATTCATTCAGAGCATTTCCCATACAATTATTACTATGCCGTCACCTGATTTCACAATTTCCTTTGCGAGTTCATTGTATTATGACTGTATTTTCCTTAGTATATATATAACCTCAAACACTATACTCCACAGTAAATCCATGTACAGAGTTAAACATAATTGCACATAGGAGCAATTTATACTCCCAACTACACAGTCTCATCATACCCATGCAATTCTGAACACTTAAAGATACCCACTCTGCACCTTGAATAGTTCTCTGCTTCTTTGCTATCCTCTGCACCTTGACTAATGCTGCTCCTTACTTCTCTTTTTGCTATCTCTGCTACCTCTCTTTTTTCATCCTCTGCTCCTTGAATGATGTTTCAGGTGCTCCTCCTTTTTCATCTCCTTTTCCATCAATGACAACATTTCCAACAGAAGCCAATTGGATTCCTTGAAAATATTTTAGATGATAATGCATGTTGATGGTAGCCAAGTAAGTGGGAAAAACAACAAGTGAAGATAAAACTATAAAATAACTGGGTAAGAACCATTTTTAGTAGAATTTGATATCTTTTTCTTATTCAATTTAATGCATGTATTGCATGGATTGCCAAGAAATGGTATGGTTATGATAGAAAATTGTTAGCACATAAAGATTTAGTAAAACACAAGTAAAATGTGCATGTATTGATTTTCGATGTTGAACAAATATTAAATGTTTAATGAATAATACATTTAGAAGATACAATATATTTGGTAATGCATTAAGAGATTACATGAAAATGTGAGAGGTGTGATGGTTGTTTTGCTACAAGGATGTACCAAAATGCACCTCTTTAGTAGCTGGCTTCTATCTGCAAAAGAACATTGAGAAGAATGATGTTACTATTAGTGAACAACATAAAAAAATGTACATAAAACTCAGAGGGTAAGCTAAGCATACAACACTATGAACTGAAATAGAAAATTCGCAAGAGAAAAATTCTCAAATGGAAAAACAACCCCATAAGACAAATGGATAATTCTCCCTTTTTTAGGTGTTGGTGGTATGAAGAATATAATGCTAAACTCTCTTGAAGTGAGTCCTTTGAGCTATGGAGCTCAAATAGTTAGAAAAAGGGGGACTCCTTTTCTCAAGTTCCCTACAAGTATCGCTTCCCTCTCCCAAAAGGATGTCGATCACTGTCATATGGTGAAGTTGTTTCTTAGACTGAGATGTTGGATGGCCAACATGTGAGTCATTTCAATCCTTCTGCTGCTACACTTGCAAGTTGGTTTGCTATGGAGAAATTTGGCTAGCATAACAATGTGTCTCCTTTCGTTCTTCCCATGGCCAATTTATATAGAAATTTTTGGACTTCTCTTCCCTCTCTTGGCCCAAGATTGATAGTGGCCCAAGTGTGGGGAGGAGATTCCTTTGTGATTTTCATACCTCCTCAAGGTGGTTTGATTTCAGCTATCCTTGATCCTACTGGACAAAGAATCATCCTTTTCAAGTGTGTCAACTGGTCCTAGATGGTGACTTTTCATCATCTTTAGGACCGTGCAGCTATTAAAGGGACAGGCACGTTGTGCACAAAAACCCTTTGCTACTGGTGAAATATCCACCAATTTCCTGACTGGAGATAGGGAATTTTAAAATTTTCCTTTCCTAATGTATTTCTTATATAAATATTTAACTGTACCTTTTTCTTCACATTTTATAATTTCTTGTACTTGTACAATTTTCTGGTGTTAATAGTTTCCCACTGATGTATGAGGTCTAGGAATAATTGTATAGCCGAAATACATTACGTTTTCTTTTCTGTGTGATCCTTTTGAGAGAGAGAGAGAGAGTGAGTGACTTGTTGTGGAAATATGTAGAGAGAACACCTGTCTGAAGTAAAAAATACACCATCCTTTGTGGGGAACCTTCACGATACAAAAAGAGAAACATTCCTACGAGGTAGGAATTTTCCATGCTCGTGATAATGGCTAGTTAATGAAATTTGACAGATATTGTTTTTGTTGTGTTACATTGTTGTAGGTGACCTGAATCTGGTTGATGATGATGGTTGTTGATGCCCTCAAGTGCATTTTTATTTGCATAGAAAAGCTAAATGTAGCACCCTCATGCATTGGTTAGGTAAGGCATATCTGAAGGAAATTCTTAGTGTGAGCGTGTATCTTTTACTATTGGGGATATTCCCGTGTGAGCATTGCTGAAAGAGATGCTCACTGATTATGAGTCTTCAACTATTTATAACGGAGTACAACATTTTTTGAGTACGATACCATCTTGACATGAAAAATTTGTTGATGTCAAATGTCAAGAGGATTAATGACATCATTGTGTGATGTGAATTCCCATTACACCACCCGAGGATGCCCCTTTTAATGGTGGGGGCTCATCTAAGGTACTACCTCCTTCCTGGATAATGGTTGTTGAAGTCGACAGGAAGGAAGCATCAGCCGATAAAAATAAGTATCGGTACAAGGGATCAGTGTTTCTAATGAAAACAAGGCTTGATGTGATTGGTTAATAAGACATGATGGCGAGAGTGGTGATAGTCATAACAACTTCTGATGGGGGAATCCCTGGGGTTGGTAGGACATCCAAGGTAGGTGTATGTTTTCTATGATTAACATAGTGGTGTGTGGTGAAGAATGCGAAGCTCTAAACAATGGTGATTAGGGACTACTCCCAGGTAAGAAATGTGAATGGATGGGTGGGATTTTTCTCCTAAAAGAATATTTGTACCATTGCTAAAAGAATATGAAAGTGGTTTGGATGTACAAGCATATAGACGAGTGCCACATTAACATGAATGATCCTGCATAGTGATGTGAGGAGGGTGTTTTTTTTAGGTTGGGGGACCCATTAGTTGGTATTGGTGCGAGAGAGATGAGGTGGATGAAAATTTCATATATGGACTATGCTTATGAGGGTGTGATAGGCCAAATGTGAAATGTGGTGATGTGTTATGGGGGATCCGCTTGTAGACAATGTTGGCCCTGGAATATGGTTTTCACATGCGATGAGTAAAAATGACTAATGTATGTTCATGGATGTACAAACATGAAATGGTTTCCGGGCTGGATTTTGTGGCCATGGCTCCAGATATTGATGTATGGTTTACATGAGTTATGGATTCCATGAAAGGTGTGGCTCTACCGAACGACAAGGGTGTTTGTTATGTGCAAGCTGGGGTGATGATAAACATGGTTGGGTGAATGAAACCTATGGTTTTATTCTCATAAGGAAATGATATCAGGATATGCAAATATTTTTAGGGAAGCCTATCATGCTAAGGATAGAATGATACTTTCTCTTGTACTTTTTTTTGTCTCAGACATATAGTGATTTGGTGTGCTACAACATCTATAGCCAACACCCCAAGTAAAAGAATTATTTCATACAAATATTTTGAAATAAATTCAATTTAAATAAATAAGAGAAAGTGTACCTGAACTGTAGTATGGAGGGGGTGGGCAATGGGCCCAAAAATGAATTTATAAGAAACCTTTATTTATGAGGTCCAGATTGAACGTGATGAAGTGATGATCATTATGTTTCTCGTGGTTTTGTGATTGGATACTTTGAGCTCCAGTTATGGTATTTTGAAAATGTAAAAAAGGGTGATACATAGGCTAATATGGCCCATTTTAAAGTCATTTTCTCTTTCTGAGTGTCCGAGGTCATAGCAGAACCATCCTCTAGATATTTTCTTGTTGTTGCGGTCAGCCAGAGCACTTGGGATTCACGTGGATGGAATCAGGTAGGAGCTAAAAACTCTTGTTACTTATTTTTGTCATTTTTATGTATGTGTGGGCCATACAAGTGTGATATTGTATGGATTTTATGTCAATTTTTGGGTAGTACCATGCGGGTGATCCAATATGGCGCATGTGGTCTCCACGCAAAGGGTTTCCCTTTGTGTGAAGACCCCATGGTTAACAAATTTTTAGCACGTTTTTCCGCACGCCTGTGTTTGGCACATGCACGATTTTAGTGCAGAGAGATAGATGTAAGGAACAGGGATGTCATTTTTGAATGAATCTTATGGTCTTTGTATAAAAATTGACATTTTTGGTGTTTCCTTGGTGGCAAGATGTTGTGGAGAGAGCAGGATTGGGCTGATTTGTGCATGAAAATAGCCCAAAACCCACGTGCGCGAGAGACACTAGCTCGATATGGATTGCTCAAGTTCTTGGTGAGAAACATAATGAGATTTCAAGATGAATTTTTATGCTACTTGGTCTGATGCTTGAAAAGACAAGGTCGTGTTATGGTCCTATGCTAGAGAGATGTGATGATCCAACCTGAGATCGATATCTACTTTGTGGTAGGCCTCTTACCTTAGGGGGAGGCACTCCCATATCCAATTTCTCCTGTGGGAGTGAACATTCATTATTGCGTTGAGGAGGCAGGGCACTGTGGGCCTAAACCCATTACACGAGATTGTGTTCAAGTGATATTTATTACTGATTTCACTAAGAAAGCAACTCTAGTTATGATTGTTCAACTATTTGGGTCGACATTGACCCACTCAGTACTAGGACCGCATATTGCGGGGCTTCGTCGAATACAGAATGGTCATTCCATTGATTGGGGTTGTTATGCTTATCAGGGCATGGTCACTTAGCTAGCCAAATCACAGAGGGGTTCACTGAATAATTTTTTGTATTCGAGCATTCTTTGCCGCATCATGTAAGAGCATATTATGATGCTATGATCCATTTTGGCGGTGCCTTTGAGCTCTCCAATGGATCCTCAGATGTGTCGATCAGAACCTGTGATGCCCCGCAGTGGTGGGGGTGAGGCAGGAAGGTATTGGGACATGATGGTTGATGTGTGGTTTGATTCAAAACCATATCTATTCCTCAAACTTTCATATGCAAGCATGGATTTCCGAGGGGATCTGGACATGGGTCTCCCTCCTGACTATGCATGGGGATGGATAGGTATGACCTTTTATGATTTTATGCATTTGAGAGTTCTAATTTTTGTATATATATAGGAAGGTATCAGGACACGATGGTCGATGTGTAGTTTGATTCAAACCCATAGATATTCCTTGAGCTTTCATATGCAAGGATGGATTTCCGAGGGGATTCGGAAATGGGTCTCCCCCTTGACTATGCATGGGGATGGAGAGGTATGAACTTTCATGTTTTTATGCATTTGAGAGTTCTAATTTTTGTATAAATATATATATATCTTTGATGGTGACACTGATATTGTATTTGGTTTACTTTGTAGATGTGGGGCTGATAGGGCGTCCCACCACTCGCATGGTAGGCTATGAGCCTAGGAGGAGGGATCCACCTGAGATGGGACAGGTCTGAATCAGGGGCTGGGTTAGTGCTAGAGGTCCCTCAGTGGGGCTAGTTTCGCTCCAATTGATGGTGCGGATGTTGCGCTCTTGGCGCGTGCAGAGGCAACAGAGGCATAGGTGACTGATGTCGAGGGTCAAATGGCTACTGTCGAGGCTTGAGTTACGGATGTTGTGACGCAGGCCAAGGAGGCAGATGCTCGTGCTATGGATTTGGAAGATTCAAGGAGTCAGCTAGAGAGGCTGACTCAGGGTTTACCGACTAGGGGTTTTGAAAACCTGGCTGATATATGGTTGGAAATAGTGATGGCTCGGGAGAGGGTGCTTTTCCTGACTTTGTGTCGAGCACCACTTGCTGCCGCATTTGTTGCTCCTATACTAGCGCCAGGTGCTCACATAGTTCCGAAGGATCCACCAAGCGAGGTTCATGCCTATAGATATTGTATGATCACGGAAAACACCCATTATGAGGATGTTTCCTTGCGTTGGTGATATATATATATATATATTATTTAACTGACGTGATAGTCAATGACTTATTTTTTTTATATTGGGACACATTTTTTGATGTATATATGCGAGATGTATTTTGGCAGCTCTTAAGATGTGCCTATGGCTATTTTTATATGTTTTTATATGTTTATGATGGATTTTATGTACTTATGATGGATTTTTATCCCGATGATAAGATTTTTATTTATGGCTAATGATTTATATGAGATGCATTCCAGTCTAGGATATGGTTAGCTATGCGATTGGCTACCTGATCTTGATCTCTTGGTAAATGTGTAAATGTTATGTGATCAAAGTGGCGGACCAATTATCATGTATGCAGGTACTTCCTAAACTGGCATGAATCCCGTACTTGAAAGGTTTTGTTTAACTCCGATACGACTAACTGGGAATCAAGAAATTCATGTAAATGGTTGATGCCATGGTTGGAGGCAAAGCTCAATAACCTAATGACTACATCATGTTATTCTTAATTTTTTGTGGCTCACCCGATACATACTTCGTTGGCAAGGAATGGTGATTGGCCAGGAGAGTATATGGCCTAGGTGGCTGTGGCTAAATTTTGTGACCATCGAGAAGGTCCATAAGTGAATCCAAAATAGTAGATGGGCGAACGATCCATCTGTGACACAAGAGTGTTTATTTTCAGAACAATTCCATGATGGTTGTGATCATCATAAAAAAATTATGTTACATTCATTTTAACTCTAGGGTACTGAGGCTTTCCACCTTATGGGTGAAATTTCTTGAGATAGAGAACATTTACAGGATTGGTTAGGCATGTATCATTGGGCTCTGAAAAAATGTATGCTCTTTTGAGGAGATAGTGTTTGATGATGTAAGGACCCTTCCATAATGTTTCTAACTTCCTTGGTCCTAAGGCTTCTTTTGCAACATCATTGCGGAGGACTAGCCCCCCCTTAGATAATGAGTGAGGGGTGATGTTGCGGTCTAATGATGTTTTCACTCTTTTCTTATGAACCTCATTTCATTGATAAATTCTAATTGTACCAACCGTTTCTCTAAAGGCTGAGTATCAGTGATAAGTTCGATGGATTCATGTAATTTGGGGATTTCATGCTCAGTGGGAAGCACAAATTCCATTCTGTACACCAATTCAAAAGGTACAAACCCTGCAGAGGACTTGACTATTGTGCAGTATTCCCATAAGGTTGAAAACACCAAATGGTGCCAGTTAGTTTTATGGTTGTTTACCATGCACTATAACATTGTTTTGAGTACTTTGTTAATAGCTTCTACCTAGCCATTGGAATGGGGGTAGTATGGTGACACAAACTCATGCGTGAAAACAAGGTGATGGGATAGTTCCTAGAATATTTCATTATCGAAATTATTTCCATGGTCAGAGACTAAATCCTTGGGTACACCGAACCATGCAATGATATGTTTGAAGACAAACTGTGTTGTATTTTCTACATTGTTATTGTATGTGGGTATGGATTATGCCCATTTGGTGAAATAGTTGACGACTACTATGATGCATTTGTGGCTACCAGACGATGTGGGGTTGCAAGTCATGAATTCGATGCCCCATTTGCAAAAGGGGCTTCCTACAATGATCGAGTGTAGCAGATCTGGAGGGGCTCTTTCCTTGTGAGAGTATAGTTGGCATCAATCGCATATTTTGACAACTTGTATGCAATCGTGGAATAGGGTGGGCCAAAAATAAATAGCACATAAGACATTTTGGGCGGTTTCCATCTTGGAGAGATGGTCGTTACAAGCACCACTATGGTGTTCATTTAGGGCATGTTTAGCTTGGTCGTGAGTGATGCATCGATGTAAAATTGTGTCAAAACCCCTTCAATAAAGGACATCCCCCATTAGAAGGTACCAGGGAAAGATTGAATTTTTAAATGAAGGAGATGTTTATTTTTATATTGGTCTTCAAAATGAGCTTATATTTCATGATTTTGAGGATCCTCTGGCCAGTCATTTACAACCATCAAGAAAAAAAAAATTCGCAACAATTTTGGATCATTGGGGTCTTTTCAAATGGAAGTTTGAGTTGCCATATTTCAAGTTTAACTTTATTTTTGAACAAAGTATGAGAAAAATTTTGTTATATTGACTGGTTATATTGGCATTTTCATGTCGTTTGAATCCAAAATTTAATTTACAATTGTAAGAGTAGGTTTCCATGTACAAAAATAAGCTCATAAGAATGAGAAAGTTTGGATTTCAATTCTCAGATTCATTATCAATTTTTTTTATTTTATTTTATTTTATTTTTTATTTATTTTTTTTATGTTTGGAATTTTGTCTTCAGTTAGAGAGAAGGTTACAGGTCAACATTGCATGGATGAAGGAAATTATGTCAAAGCTTCAAGAGCAGTCCAAATGGTCAAGCACTAGAACTGTTGGTTCTTCGTTGCACCATAGGGGCGCAACATCTCTAGTGGAGCCATTGTTATCCTTAATAACAATAAGTTTGTATAGGTGTGTTTTTTTGAGTTACGTTAGGTTGTTATGGTCAAATAAAGTCATGAAATTGATTAAATTTCATGTTTTGTATATAGTTTTAAAAGGTCTAAGTGGTCATTGGTTATGTGATTAAGGTCTTATCAAAGTAAAATTCAAAAAATCTAATGCATGGGTTAATAGAGTCACTTTTTGACACTTTGGTTAATATATTCTAGTTCTTGTCTTAGGGTAGCTCTTGTCTATGTCAAGAAAGTTGTTTGTTGTCTTAGATAAATTTTCAGGTGTCAAAAGTTGAAGCAGGACAACGCTATATTGGAGGGCATGGCTTCATATAAAAATCCCAACAAAGGAGGCTCTGTAGTCAGATACGAGCCCATGGACATGAAGCTAGTTTTGGAAGACCCAAGCTTTTCGTAGGCTTTCACAAATGATGGTTGTATGAGATTTGGCCAAAAAAATGCAAGGATACCATGCACATGTGTCCAAGGATTTTGATGTCAACTTTGTTTTCAAATTTCAAAGGTTGGCATCTTAAGTTTCACTGTTTCTCTTGAGACCATTGTACAAGCAACTGAATTTCCATGGTATGGAGAAGAATGGTTCAAGGCAACCAAATTCAAGCTTCAGAACTATGATGAATTTTTGAAGTAGGAGCATATAGGAGTTGACATGACCTCGGGCATACCTAGGAATTTCCTTAAGGAAAATTGCTCAAAGTTGTTGATGGTAATCTAAAAATATTTTACCTATGAAGGTAGATTTCACATGATCTACCAGTATCATATCAAACTCTTACTCCATTTCACAGGTAAACATATTCTTGATATTCCATTTTTTCTTTATAGAAGTTTAGGTAAGATGGTTGAAAAGGTACAAGACAAACTTGAGAGAAGTTATACATCCATATTTCATCATGGCTTAATAAAAATTTTATTTATGGAAGAATTGAAGAAATTGAATAGGGATTGGACTACTTTTCTATTTTTGAGTGGCTATGATTTATATGTTCTTACTCCAAGAAAGACACCCAAGTCAAAGAAAAAAATTCCCAATAAGGAAAAAGTACCCATAGCTGAAGCAGAGGTTGAACCTGAGGTAGGGGTGCAGCCCATAGTAGAGCCCATGGAGGTAGAGACTGAATATTTGTAGGATACAATGGCACCTCAGCAAAAACCTACCAGCAAAAAAATCAAGATTGATACAAGGGCTCATAGAAGAATTACCAGGAGTCAAACGGAAGGAAAAGGAAAACTTGAAGACATACTACAAGAAATTGATATTGAAGAAACCCGTGTTGTAAAGCATGTAGAGGTTAAGGGAACAAAAATGAATAAGAAGGGTCTTACAACAAAGAAACTTGATTTTTCCAGTGAGGATTCAGGTTTTGTCTTTAAGCCTAGGAAACCATTCACTAGGTCACAAATCTCAAAGGGAGGCAAGTCTAATAAGTTGCATAAATAGACAAAAAAGAAGAAGCAGACCATAAGGGAAGAGATCGTAGAGTTATCCCCATCTGAAGTAGAAGTCATCAAGACAAAGAAAAGCAAAGAAAAGGTCCAAGAAAATTTTGAAGTGGAGCTTCTAAGAGAACAACTTAAGGAAGCCGGAGAAGAAGTTTTAGAAGGCAATCTAGATTTGGAGGATTTTTAAAAAAAATGGAAGGAGCACACATATTTCAAGAAGGAAGTCAGAAAACAAATTGATTTTTATGATGAAGTGGAAAAAATATAAAGGAAGATGTTGAGAAGAAAACTACCACTACATAGGATGATGAAGCATACCATCAAGAGAAATAGGTTGTTACAGGTAGAGAGGAGAAAACTACAAAAATAGGTCAAAGACTTAGAAATTCAAATGGAGATGGTGCAGACGAAACTGAATAAAAAGGGTTTGAAAATGATAGTTGTGGAATTCCATGCTGCTCCTTGAAAGAGAGTAAGGCATTTTTTTGAGTCAATTATGTCTTAAGATGCTCCATATAATCATTTAACATATCTATGAATAGGTTTTTGGAGGTAAAGAGTGAAAATGTCAAATTCTGTAAAAAGTCAGGCTAGTTCACACCGTACTCTAGGCTTAAGGCTGAATTTTTGCTACAAACTCACTGAAGAATATTTTGAGGTATAATTTCCAAAAACTAACATGACACGAGTGGGGAACAACATTTATTTACCTCATTTTTCCTAATTAAGACCCTCTAATAAGTAGAAAATTCAGAAAGGGTGTAGAAAGCGCTAAATGGAAAACGCTACAAACACTACGCTATGGACTTGCCTTAAAATGCTCGGTTTTTACAGCGAGGTGTAATTTTGATGTTTTTAAAGAATTTAATGTTTCTTGGGAGAAGATGAGTCATTAGGAGAGGTTAAAGTGTATCGGTGAAGACACCTGTTGGTAAGGCTACTCAGCAAGAAGGTGACTTGGCTGCTAGCTCACCATTTTTTCCACATCATCAATCACAACAGCACATCCTAAAATTTTGAGCATCAGAACCTAGATTCTAGTATGGCAGTTCATCACTCGGTCATGGTCATTTCCACCTTAGGCAAAGCTATTTGACCTGATAAACATCATCATGTATGGGTTATTTAAAATTGTTAATGAAGTTAATGGTGTTAGATTCCTATTAGGTTTCAAAATCCTTCTAAACAAAATTATATCTATATTCTCTCCATGTAATCAATTCCTTTTTGGATTAGATATCTTTAGCAGTTTTGAGGATCTATCCTAGGTGGGAAAATTCATGTAAAAGGAGTTTAATTCTATAAATAGGGATATTTCATAATTATAGAGGTTTGATTGATGTTATGACTTGTGCTACTATTGTAATATTTTCTCTGGTTAGTTAATATACAGTTGCATAAAAGATTTTTCATACCTGAGATTCTTTATGGGCTCTTATGTGTTTGTCTCATTTACATTTTAAATGTCAATTCAACTTAATTTATGCATAATCACTTGGAATTCATAGATAAATATTCTCAAACTTCCTTTATTCATCTTGTTTTCTATCCAATTTATTTTTTTATAAGAGTTCGCATGCCTCAGCTTCCATGAATTTTTATGTAATTTAGTTTGATATTGACTACATGCCCAATGGTATCCATATCACATCCTTCACATACAAAAAAAAATCCAAAACCCATATGATATTTAGACATATTATTTTTTAAGCTTCATTATTGAATATCATACGTTTTCTTGAGATATTGCTCTCTGGTTGGAAGGGATAACTTCCAACCCTAAGTGGCTTGAATAGTTACACTGAATTAACTGTTGAGCAGCCCAATTAGTCTTAGTTTGGTGATAACACCCCGAAATCTGATAAATACTATTTGGTTGACCTTAGGCTAAGGACCCTATCAAGACATGAATATTATTCTATCTGCCTGGTAACTCTCTATAATTTTTCACTCACAGGGCATTTGGTAGGACATTATATATATATCTTGATTGGGTGTAAATGAGTTCAAGTTGTTGGGTTTTGATAATGGCATATTCCTCTGAGGTATGATTTTGCATTGCCACATATTTTTAAATCTCTGGAGTGAGGGGTTTCAAGAATAATTCCAACAGAATGCTGTCATCGAGTTTGGATTTGCACAAACTACGACGTCACTGCCTTTAGTGGAGATGGTCCAATATATGAACGAGTGGTGTTTGTCTGAAATGTGTAAGAAGCTCCATTCCTGATTCATGGTGAATTTGGAGCTGGAAATAGGTAAGGAATGTAGTAGTGAGGGAACGAAAGGTTCTGTGTGATGCAAATGGCTACTCGACATACCATTTTGTTGCAAGTCTTGTCAGGGTGAGTTGAAATAGTCTAAGTCGAATGGTATCATCAATGATAATACTCGAAGAACACCACAGGTGGAAATTCATTATATGATTTATGGGGTATTTTTCTTGCTTCCCTTCAAAATTTGGTATATTAGAAGGGAGATTCATGGGCATGGGTGGCTAGTTAAGGCCATGTGAAATGGGGTCATTTTTCAACTTCGTTAGATATGGAAGATTTATTGATGCTAAGTGCTAGTGTCAGTCTAGTCATACTGACATCAGTGATCAAAGTTACTCTTTGCATTTTCATATTAGGAGTCCCATAATAATCAATTTCATCATTCCTCTAGATCATGGATTCATTGGTGGTAGTAATTCTTCATCAGTTTTCCCTCAAGTGAAATTTGCTAATTTTCCTCTCTATGGTCTTCAGTCATTATTCACTTTCCTTCTTAAAATCATATCAGTAGGTCATAGGATGGGTCTCATTAGTTTCTAGGGCCTCACCATGGTCAAATTAATGAGTCAAATGTCAATAATATCAGTGAGGTCATGAGGAAGTCAATAAATTCAAAGTCACATCACCTGGAAGATCAAAAAGACATTTTATTCATTTTGATGTAATTTTCGCCTCAAAACCATGTTTTGAGGTGAAAACATAATACTTTGCCTTTTAGTCACAATTCAGAAGCTGTTATCTCCACAAAAAAAATTTCCCCGCCTTCAGAGAGTTTTCCGCAGCATGTTTAGCACCAAATCATCTCCCAAGAAGATCCATCAGAAAGAGCCCAAAAAGAGCTTTCCAATGGTATGCTGCACTCTCAAAACTTACTTTTGGATTGAAATTTATGCTTAAGTTAAGTAAAGGCCCTTATATCCTCATATACCCCCTATTTCCCATTTGTTCCCCTTTAGCTTTATGTTTAAAGTTTTATATCTTCCTTATGAAATCCCTTTTCCCCCCTTCTGATGGTAATATCACATTATAAATATTTTATGTACATATGCAATTTAATTATAAACCACTTCCCCGACCATACCCCGTAGAACTTTATTATAAGTCCCCTCCCCCTTATTTAATCGCAATCGCAACCTTTCCAAATCGCGAGTTAATTTGAAATGCCAATTGAAAGTATTTGTGACGTGATTGATCGCATCGCAATATACCCCAATGAAATTGATTGCACCATTCTCTGATCATCGCATCGCAAGTCCTCCTCTGATCGCTCTGATCCTTCGATCACACCCTTCCTCCGAATGACCCGATCGCATCCGCTCCTCCGATCGCATCGCAAGTTTTGTTCTCCCGATTGCGATCGCGATTACCCCCACTCCCGATCTCCGATGTGATTGACCCCTGGGGCCCACCATAATATATCCACCCATTTATATTACCAAAAGACCTTTCCCCTTTGTAAATTGGAAATTTGTTCTATTTCGTTTTTACAAAGGTTTTCCATTCCCCTTTCCCAATCGCATCGGAAGTTTTATGTTCACCACTCCACCCTAATCTTGACTCTGATTTCCGATTGCAATTCGTATCCCCGGTCCCACCATTTAATTCCTCCGCCATTCCTTACCAAAATGCCCTTCCCCTTTGTAAAAGTTTAAAATTATTTGTTTTGTTTATTACAAAGGGTTCTCCCCAATCACATCGCATATTTGTAAATGTTTTACTCCGCCTGCCCTGCTCCCTGATTGCGATTACGATTGCACTTTTGTTTTAATATGATATCCTTCCGCCCGGCTCACTCCGATTGCGATTATAATGCGGGTCCCGCCCTCCTCTCCCTTCCTTCCTATTCACGGTTTTTCCCTTCACAAAGCACATAATTTAATTTGGTTCTATTTCTATGGAAGTTTATTAAAAAGTTAGAAAACAAAGAAATAATGGAAAGCAAAAGTAGACAGTCAGTTGGCCGAAAAGCTTGAAATAAAATAAATATATCTACAACAGCAAAGAAAAAGGATCGGATTTCCTATTTTTGCTCGTAACGATTCAAAGGAATCTTCGCGACAGGTTTCGTCTCTTCATTGGTCATCAGAAAATTTCAAGTGGAATAATTGTAATGATGTTCTCCCTTCACGGAGAGATTATTGGCTCTTGGTCTTCCATCTTCAGTTATGATTTTCTCCTCTTCCCATCGATCTATATTCCCACAAAATCTGTTTATTTATGGAAAATGCTAAATATTTGTAAAGGGCTGACAGTCTGAGGTCTGAAAACTCAGAAGTAGGGGAATAGTGTGGCAGTGAGCTCTGCACTCCATTGTACAGTTTGGCAGGGAATTAAATAAAGTGATGCAGCTCTGATTTGTGGGATTCATGTGGTATGAGTTTTAGCATATGTCTCTTCTTTGTGTTTCATATGTACATTGTTATGTTGCAACATTCATTCATAAACATTTCCAGTTGAATGTTTTCAAGTTAGAAAGGTAGAATCCATTTTATATGATTTGCCTTGGGAAATCATTCATACTCTGTGTGTTTTATTCTGTTTGAAAAGGATTCATTTATTATGCCCTTTTAAGCTTCTCAACAGTATTTCCACTCCATATTATTTCAACTTGATTGCTAAACCTTCTGCTTATCTATACTCTATGTCTTGGATTTAATTTCTCAGCTCATGTTGTTCTTTGTCCCATACATCCCTGAAAATTCAGTCATTTATTAAATACCTCTTTCACATTTATATACCTAGCCTAAAATCAGTTCATTATTGTGTTATTGAATATCTATTCTACGGAGAGAGCCCTCTCCTGTCCTTGTAGGGCTATCTACAAGGCTGAGCGTGGTTTAGCTGTTACCCTGATTTTCCTTTTTCAGCCTGAGGTTCCGATTGGGTGTTAACATCTCTGGCGACTCCGTTGGGGAACATACAAAGATCATATCTAATTCCCCGGTAAAGAATGACAAAGTATCATATCTGATTGTTGATGGTGAACAAAAATCAGATGCGTATAAAGGCTGAAAACATTCACCTGGCGACTCCATTCACCGAAAGATCCAGAAAATAAAATCCTTCATGGTAACTCCACTGCAGGAAGATCAGTAGCTTTAAAGATTTTTAAGATGGAATGTATTGCAAGAAGGTATGCTCCCATGAGCCGAGATCATATTCCAGGTTTCCCAAATAAAATGACCAAGGTGGATTGGCTTCAGAATTTGCCTATGTTCGGAAATGTGGAAGGCAATGATGCTGCTCTTCATCTGGTGAAATTCCACATCTATGTGCATTGGTTAAAAATTTATTTTCCTGAAGATTTCTTGATGAAGATGTTCATGGCTACTCTATAAGATGAAGCTCGATCTTGGTATGAAAGTTTTCCCCCTGCTTGTATTTATGGTTTAAAATATTTTCATACCATATTCTTTGAAAGGTACAGAGAATCTTGTCCATCTTTAATGTTAGTTCAAAACTATTGTGAACATGCTAACAGTTTCATTGAAGATATTGAGAATTTTTATGGAGATGATGAATTGATGGATGAAGAAATCATGGAAGCATTGTATGAAAATCCATTTCAGCAGCATACAGAAAATTTAGAGGATACTTGTCAAGACCAACAGGTTGAAGATCTTTGTACAGCTGAAAATGATGAAAGACAACGTTTTATTTCAGATCTGGTTGAAATAAAGGATGATACGCAGGAAAATGATGTTCCAATATCAGATAGTGATGACGATAAATTAGATCTAGAGATAAAATGTGATGAGGAAAAACATGTTGTTCCAGATCTCATAAAGGAGAGTTATATGGTTGAGGCCACCTCAAATGAAGAAAATAGAGTTATAGACCTGAGTTTTCTCGTTCCATCAGAAAAGAGTCTTCACGAGGAGGTAATCCATTCCCTTAATGAAAAACAAGACGAGATATTTGTTCAAGTAAGTGAAAGAGTTTCTTTTGATGAATTTATGGTGGATGATAGAAATGATAGTGTTGGATTTCAAGAATCATTTGAAGTTTTTTTTCTCATTATTGATGAATGTAATGAGAAACATGATAATATGGTTGTCATATCATATGAAGATGACCTACAATATATTCAGACTACAGAAGATCAGAACATTCAAGACTGCCATTCAGATTCTTCTTCCTATGTCTCATGTTTTGAAATGTTTTTTCAAGAGGAAATTTTCTCATCTACTTGTTCATAATTTTTTGAAGACCAGGAACACACTCTTACTGAGGTACATTATGAAGGAATATCAGAATCAAAATAAAAGGACACTTTGTTTCTTCAGCAGGAGGTAAATCTTCATGTTTTTCAAGACCCAGTGGAAAATGTATTGCAGCTAGCAGTGAAGGTAATTGTTGCAGTATTCAGTGATGAAGGAGATCATGGCCAACCATTCTTTTGGATGCCCAGTTGCAAGTATCTATGGTTGACCAGAGGATATGATCAGGAAAATCAATTAAGGAGGCATCTGCTTGATTGGTTACATTGGCATTTTGATATAGCATGATGGTACATTGGCCTTCCAGAAACACAGGTGGTTATCATCAAGATTTGAAACCTCAAGTCTTGGTCATATACTACCACCAAAGCTTCAGATGTCAAGTTTTTTATAGGTTAGCTTTGAGTCACTTTTGAGTCAGTTTGTTGGGTCAAGTTTCTTTCAGTATTTAGTTTGGTTTTTAGTTTTTGACTCCATGCCCAATGGATAAGGCTACTTGGTCTACGGTGTTCTTGGCACCTTCAAAGGAGCTACCATCCCCATTGGAGCCAATTTTAGTGTCAGTCTAGTCATACTTCCATCAGTGATCAAAGTTACTCTTTGCATTTTCATATTAGGAGTCCCATAATAATCAATTTCACCATTCCGCTAGGTCATGGATTCATTGATGGTAGTAATTCTTCATCATTTTTCCCTCATGTGAAACTTGCTGATTTTCCTCTCTATGGTCTTCAGTCATTATTCACTTTCATTCTTAAAATCATACCAGTAGGTCATAGGATGGGTGTCATTAGTTTCTAGGGCCTCACCATGGTCAAATGAATGAGTCAAATGTCAATAATATCAGCGAGGTCACGAGGAAGTCAATAAATTCAAAGTCACAGCACCTGGAAGATCAAAAATACATTTTATTCAGTTTGATGTAATTTTCACCTCAAAACCATGTTTTGAGGTGAAAACATAATACTTCGCCTTTTAGTCACAATTCAGAAGCTGTTATCTCCACAAAAGAAATGTCCCCACCTTCAGAGAGTTTTCCACAGCATGTTCAGCACCAAATCATTTCCCAAGTAGATCCATCATAAAGAGCCTGGAAATAGCCTTCCAACGGTATGCTACACTCTCAAAATTGACTTCTGGATTGAAATTTATGCTTAAGTGAAGTAAAGGCCCTTATATCCTCATATACCCCCTATTTCCCATTTGTTCCCCTTTAACTTTATGTTTAAAGTTTTATATCTTCCTTATGAAATCCATTTTTCCCCCTTCCGATGGTAATATCGCATTATAAATGTTTTATGTACATATGTAATTTAATTATAAACCACTTCCCTGACCATACCTCGTAGAACTTTATTATAAGTCCCCTCTCCCTTATTTAATCACAATCTCAACCTTTCCAAATCACGGGTTTATTTGAAATGCCAATTGCAAGTATTTGCGACGTGATTGATCGCACCATTCTCTGATCATCACATCACAAGTCCTCCTCCGATCGCACCCTTCCTCCGATTGACTTGATCGCATCCGCTCCTCCGATCGCATCGCAAGTTCTGTTCTCCCGATTGCGATCGTGATTACCCCCGCTCCCGATCTTTGATGCGATTAACCCCTGGGGCCCACCATAATATATCTGCTCATTTATATTACCGAAAGCCCTTTCCTCTTTGTAAATTGGAATTTTTTTCTATTTCGTTTTTACAAAGGTTTTCCATTCCCCTTTCCCAATCACATCGGATGTTTTATGTTCACCACTCTGCCCTACTCCTGACTCTGATTTCCGTTTGCGATTCGTACCCTCAGTCCCACCATTTAATTCCTCCGCCATTCATTACCAAAATTCCCTTCCCCTTTGTAAAAGTTAAAAATTATCTGTTTTGTTCATTACAAAGGGTTCTCCCCAATCGCATCGCATATTTGTAAATATGTTACTCCGCCTGCCCCGCTCCCCGATTCTGATTGCGATTTCACTTGTGTTTTAATATGATATCCTTCCCCCCGGCTCACTCCAATTGCGATTATAATGCGGGTCCCACCTTCCTCTCCCTTCCTTCCTATTCATGGGTTTTCCCTTCACAAAGCACATAATCTCATTCGGTTCTATTTCTATGGCAGTTTATTAAAAAGTCAGAAAACAAAGAAATAATGGAAAGCAAAAGAAGATAGTCAGTTGGCCGAAAAGCTTGAAATAAAATAAGGATATCTACAACAACAAAGAAATAGGATCGGATTGCCTGTTTTTCCTCAGTAACGATTCAAAGGAATCTTCGCGACAGGTTTCCCCTCTTCATTGGTCATCAGAAAATTTCAAGTGGAATAATTGTAACGCTGTTCTCCCTTCATGGAGAGATTATTGGCTCTTGGTCTTCCATCTTCAGTTATGATTTTCTCCTCTTCCCATCGATCTATATTCCCACAAAATCTGTCTATTGATGGAAAATGCTAAATATTTGTAAAGGGTTGACAGTCTGAGGTCTGAAAACTCAGAAGTAGGGGAATAGTGTGGCAGTGAGCTCTACGCTCCGTTGTACAGTTTGGCAGGGAATTAAATAAAGTGATGCAGCTCTGATTTGTGGGATTCATGTGGTATGAGTTTTAGCATATGTCTCTTCTTTGTGTTTCATATGTACATTGTTATGTTGCAACATTCATTCATAAACATTTCCAGTTGAATGTTTTCAAGTTAGAAAGGTAGAATCCATTTTATATGCTCTGCCTTGGGAAATAATTCATACTTTTTGTGTTTTCTTCTATTTTAAAATGATTCATTTATTATGCCCTTTTCAGCTTCTCAACAGTCTTTCCACTCCATCTTATTTCAACTTGATTGCTAAACCTCCTGCTTATCTTGCCCCATGAAATACTCTGTGTCTTGGATTTAGTTTCTCAGATCATGCTGTCCTTTGTCCCATACATCCCTGAAAATTCAATCATTTATTAAATACCTCTTTCACATTTATATAACTAGCCTAAAATCAGTTCATTATTGTGTTATTGAATATCTATTCTACGGAGAGAGCCCTGAGCGTGGTTTAGTTGTTACCCTGATTTGCCTTTTTCAGCCTGAGGTTCATATTGGGTGCTAACATCTCTGGCGACTCTACTGGGGAACATACAAAGATCATATCTAATTCGCCGGTAAAGAATGACAAAGTATCATATCTAATTGTTGATGGTGAACAACAATCAGATGCGTATAAAGGCAGAAAACATTCACCTGGTGACTCCATTCACTGAAAGATCCAAAAAATCAAATCCTTCATAGTGACTCCACTGCAGGAAGATCAATAGCTTTAAATATTTTTAAGATGGAACGTATTGCAAGAAGGTATGCTCCCATGAGCCGAGATCATATTCCAGGTTTCCCAAAGAAAATTCCCAAGGTGGATTGACTTCAAAATTTGCCTATGTTTAGAAATGTGGAAGGTAATGATGTTGCTCTTCATCTGGTGAAATTCCACATCCATGTGCATAGGTTAAAAATTGATTTTCCTGAATATTTCTTGATGAAGATGTTCATCGCTACTCTAGAATATGAAGCTTGATCTTGGTATGAAAGTTCCCCCCCTGCTTGTATTTATGGTTTAAAATATTTTCATACCATATTCTTTGAAAGGTACATAGAATCTTGTCCGTCTTTAATGTTAGTTTAGAACTGTTGCGAAAACGTTAATAGTTTCATTGAAGATCTTGAGAATTTTTATGGAGATGATGAATTGATGGATGAAGAAATCATGGAAGCACTGTATGAAAATCCATTTCAGCAGCATACAGAAATATTTAGAGGATACTTGTCAAGACCAGTAGGTTGAAGATATTTGTACAACTAAAAATGATGAAAGACAACGTTTTATTTCAGATCTGGTTGAAATAAAGGATGATACGCAGGAAAATGATGTTCCAATCTCAGATAGTGATGACGATAAATCAGATCTAGAGATAAAATGCGATGAGGAAAAACATGTTGTTCCAGATATCATAAAGGAGAGTTATATGGTTGAGGACACCTCAAATGAAGAAAACAAAGTTATAGACCTGAGTTTTCTCGTTCCATTAGAAAAGAGTCTTCATGAGGAGGTAATCCATTCCCTTAATGAAAAACAAGATGAGATATTTGTTCAAGTAAGTGAAAGAGTTTCTTTGGATGAATTTATGGTGGATGATAGAAATGATAGTGTTGGATTTGAAGAATCATCTGAAGTTTCTTTTCTCATGATTGATGAATGTAATGAGAAACATGATAATCTTGTTTTCATATCATATGAATATGACCTACAATATATTCAGACTACAGAATATCAGAACATTCAGGACTACCATTCAGATTCTTCTTCCTATGTCTCATGTTTTGAAATGTTTTTTCAAGAGGAAATTTGTTCATCTACTTGTTCAAAATTTTTTGAAGACCAGGAACACACTCTTACTGAGGTACATTATGAAGGAAGATCATAATCAAAAGAAAAGGACACCTTGTTTCTTCAGCAGGAGGTAAATCTTCATGTTTTTCAAGACCCAGTGGCAAATTTATTGCAGCTAGTAGTGAAGGTAATTGTTGCAGTATTCAGTGATGAAGGAGATCATGGCCAACCATTATTTTGGATGCCCAGTTGCAAGTATCTATGGTTGACTAGAGGATATGATCAGGAAAATAAATCAAGGAGGCATCTTCTTGATTGGTTACATTGGCATTTTGATATAGCATGATGGTACATTGGCCTTCCAGAAACACAGGTGGTTATCATCAAGATTTGAATCCTCAAGTCTTGTTCATATACTACCACCAAAGCTTCAGATGTCAAGTTTTTTCTAGGTTAGCTTTGAGTAACTTTTGAGTCAGTTTGTTGGGTCAAGTTTCTTTCAGTATTCAGTTTGGTTTTTAGCTTTTGACTCCATGCCCAATGGATAAGGCTACTTGGTCTACGGTGTTCTTGGCACCTCCAAAAGAGCTACCATCCCCATTGGAGCCAATGTTAGTGTCAGTCTAGTCATACTGCCATCAGTGATCAAAGTTACTCTTTGAATTTTCATATTAGGAGTCCCATAATAATCAATTTCACCATTCCGCTAGGTCATCGCAATATACCCCAATGCTATTGATTGCACCATTCTTCGATCATCGCATCGCAAGTCCTCCTCTGATTGCTCCGATCCTCCGATCGCTCCGATCCTTCGATTGCTCCGATCCTTCGATCGCACCCTTCCTTTGATTGACCTGATCACATCCGCTCCTCCGATCGCATCACAAGTTCTGTTCTCCCGATTGTGATCGCGATTACCCCTGCTCTCGATCTCTGATGCGATTGACCCCTGGGGCCCACCATAATATATCCGCCCATTTATATTACCAAAAGCCCTTTCCCCTTTGTAAATTGGAAATTTGTTCTATTTCGTTCTTACAAAGGTTTTCCGTTCCCCTTTCCCAATCGCATCGGAAGTTTTATGTTCACCACTCTGCCCTACTCCTGACTCCGATTTCCGATTGCGATTTGTACCCCCGGTCCCACCATTTAATTCCTCCTCCATTCATTACCAAAATTCCCTTCCCCTTTGTAAAAGTTAAAAATTATCTGTTTTTTTTATTACAAAGGGTTCTCCCCAATCGCATCGCATATTTGGAAATGTCTTACTCCGCCTGCCCCGCTCCCCGATTCCGATTGCAATTGCACTTGTGTTTTAATATGATATCCTTCCACCCGACTCACTCCGATTGCGATTATAATGCGGGTCCTGCCTTCCTCTCCCTTCCTTCCTATTCACGGTTTTTCCCTTCACAAAGCACATAATTTAATTTGGTTCTATTTCTATGGCAGTTTATTAAAAAGTCAAAAAACAAAGAAATAATGGAAAGAAAAAGCAGACAGTTAGTTAGCCAAAAAGCCTGAAATAAAATAAATATATCTACAACAGGAAAGAAACAGGATCGGATTGCCTATTTTTCCTCAGTAACGATTCAAAGGAATCTTCACGACAGGTTTCGCCTCTTCATTGGTCATCAGAAAATTTCAAGTGGAATAATTGTAATGTTGTTCTCCCTTCACGGAGAGATTATTGGCTCTTGGTCTTCCATCTTTAGTTATGATTTTCTCCTCTTCCCATCGATATATATTCCCAAAAAATCTGTCTATTTATGGAAAATTCTAAATATTTGTAAAGGGATGATAGTCTGAGGTCTGAAAACTCAGAAGTAGGGGAATAGTGTGGCAGTGAGCTCTGTGCTCTGTTGTACAGTTTGGCAGGGAATTAAATAAAGTGATGCAGCTCTGATTTGTGGGATTCATGTGATATGAGTTTTAGCATATGTGTCTTCTTTGTGTTTCATATGTACATTGTTATGCTGCAACATTCATTCATAAACATCTCCAGTTGAATGTTTTCAAGTTAGAAAGGTAGAATCCATTTTATATGCTCTGCCTTAGGAAATCATTCATACTCTGTGTGTTTTCTTCTGTTTGAAAAGGATTCATTTATTATGCCCTTTCTAGCTTCTCAACAGTCTTTCCACTCCATCTTATTTCAAATTGATTTCTAAACCTCCTACTTATCTTGCCCCATGAAATACTCTATGTCTTAGATTTAATTTCTCAGCTCATTTTGTCCTTTGTCCCATACATCCCTGAAAATTCAGTCATTTATTAAATAACTCTTTCACATTTATATACCTAGCCTAAAATCAATTCATTATTGTGTTATTGAATATCTATTCTACGAAGAGAGACCTCTCCTGTCCTTGTAGGGCTAGCTACAAGGCTGAGCATGGTTTAGCTGTTACCTTGATTTTCCTTTTTCAGCCTGAGGTTCAGATTGGGTGCTAACACTAAGAAGGGTAATTGTGTATTGACTGCCATCGAACGCTGTTGAGAAATAGGTATTTGAATGTAATGGTTCATGGGAGGTGTCTGGGGAATGTTACCCCGTGGTGTACCTTTATTGATATTTTGCTAACTCCCCAGAGGGGTAGCTATCCTTTGACCTCAAGGAGTCATACGAGGAGTTGAGTGTGGTGACACTGTGGGGGTTTCCACTGGTGTCGTAGTTGGTGATCCTTGGCAGTTTCCAATCAAATATTCCCTGATAAAGGATGATCCGATGACAGCCACAGTGTGATGTCCTCTACGCCAGAAAGGCAGGAGGCCTAACACTCCTCCCTTCAATGGGGTGAGGTATAAGAAACTCCTAGATCGGCGGGGTCCCGTTGGATCCATTATGATGTCGATTAGTGTAATATTTTTGGTATTTGTGATTTGGGAGGAAGGATTATTTATATGAAAGAAATAATCTAATCACATGCATAAAACAAAGCGAAAAATGAAAAGTTAATTTTTCTCTTTTAGTTTAAACTATGTGATCAGTCAAGAAAAAAATGAGGTTTTTGTTTGTTTTGCATATGATACCAAGAGCATATAGAGACCTAATCGTCATTACATTCTCATTGTAACTGGGCCTTGCAAAGATATCTTCTGATGGGTACTAGGTCCAACGTCCTGAAAGAACTAGTGATGCCTTCTAGCAGCCGAATAATCAACCAAAGCAATGGTATGATGATCGAGTGTTGCCTACACTGTCACTTATAGGGAAGGATGACCTAGTTTTGGCCACTAAAGTACCATCGTCCCATGTGAGCATTCGAGTCTTGAAATTCTTGGTAATTGGTTCCTATTACCAAGCACTAGATGGGTTAGGTAGCCCCAAAGAGTACTGCATGCACTAGGCCTAAGATTAACCCACTTTGAAATGGGTCTTTGTAATGCTCGTGTATTCATTCCATGGGTGAATAAACATATCTTAAAGCTGATGGAAATGTTGTCATTGATGGCAAAGGAAATGACAAAGGAGGAGCACTTGAAACGTCAACAAGGCAAAGAGAGCATGAGACATGAAGCAGAGGTAGTTTTAGATGGGTCAGTTGATTGGAGATATGGAGAGGCAGCAGAGGAGCTTCAGGAGAAAGGAGTAGCATTAGTCAAGGAGCACAGGTATTTGATTTGATAAATTTGTTTTGAGTGTGGGAACATATTATAGAAGGAACATTCGAGGTTATGTGGCAAAAAGGAAACATGTATTGACAGCTGAAATTGTCTATGAAAGTATAAACAGAGTGTTGAAAAGTTACCTCTTATGCACAAACCATACCAGTAGAGGTCATTAAAGGAGTTATGTAAAATGATTTGTAATTTGTGAAGAGTTTGAATAACATCCAAACTGGAGGGTAGTGGCCTTTGTATTGAATATCTAGACAACCATGAAATTGTAAGTGATTACTTTTGAGATGGATCACCTGTATATATATATCTATTTATGGAGAATTATTTATAAGTTCCATGTGTGACTTCATGTCTTCTTGGTCGAATTACATGGGAATAGTTGAATTCTGAGAGTTAGTATGGATTTTTCATTCTTGGTTGAATTAGTAATTCTGTGCAAGGTCTATATTTCTCTGTTTAATAGCAATTTCTCGTAGTCTGTGTAGAGGAGGATTGTAAAATATCCCTCTCACCCTTGAGAAACTATGTGTGAAGGGTCGTGGAAATGCCCTGCATACAAGAAGGAATTCGGTGTTGTTGAGTAATTCTAACAAGGATGAATGCCAGTGGTAGAACCAGAAGCAATTAAATATGTTGGAATTAATATCACAATGACTCGACCTTGGAGTGAGCAAGAAAGGTCCGCGTGAGGGCTGTTAAATCCTGTGTGGAAGTGTATTCTTGGAACCCTTGAGCTTGTGCTTCCCGTAGACAGATTGACACACATTTATTAAGGTGAAGTCGGTGGTTGGAGAATCATGGAGGAGCCACAGAGTCACTTTAACTCTATCGAAATGTTGGGAGATGGCGCAGATTAATGGAGTTGTACTAGACGGAACTGGATCACTAAAATACACGAACAAAATCGTGAACAAAGCATTAAACTTAGAAATGGAAATGTAATGAGAAACAAAACATTGAAGCGTAGTTTAATTATAATAATACATTGAAGAGTGAGTGGAACCTTGAAGGCAGAACTTGGCGTGTCGAAGAGGAGTGGAACCTTGCGGATGAACACTGAACGCAGGTTAAGGCTAGATGCGGTTTTTATCGCATCACCTTTGCAGCGAAAGTGGTATTGAAAATTTTGGAGCGATTCCATAGAAGGGCCGACACGTGGCTCCAAAGGTTCAAGGAAAACCGCCTCCATTGCATGCCATCGCGCGTTATTTTTCGTGCATCTTCACCGAGCGATATTCGTCTGATCAAATGAGGCGGAGCGATGCGATAACAACCGTCGGATGGAGACAACCGTTAATGCTGGGGCCCAGTCCATCACGCAACTATTGAATATTAACCCTCGTGCAAGTGAACCGCACGATTTCCGTTGGATCAGAGGTTGAAAAAGAGATGAACTATCCACCGTTGGATCATGAATGAAGCTGCAAGGTTAAAAACAAGTGAAAAATGCTATGGAGCTTGAAGACATTATATAAGTGTTCAATGGGGATTTAAATACAAAACCAAAGGGTTCAGTATAATGTTGAAAGTGTCGTATATGTTAACAATGTGAAAAGTGAGAATTTATTATTGGGCTATTATATGTAATATAGACCAACAAATAATATGAAGAGTTATATAGTGAACACTGTATATGCGCTGAATGGATTTTAAAGTCATTGAAAAATTTGGATGAGTGTTTTAAATGTGCAATATAACATAAGAGTGAGGGTAGCCCAATCATTAAGGAGCTTCCGAAATGAAAATATTCTGCCCAGATGTACAATTATTTGGGTTACAAAAATGACTTTAACCTCTAATGGAGCAGCTTCAACATTGATTCAAATTACCAGTGCAGAAATTAAAAAGTATTGAAATTGCACAACAGTTATATTAAAAGACTTTGGAATATTTACACAACTGCAACGAAAGAGAGAGAGACAACTGAAGAAAAATGTACAGTGATCCAAAAAATCTGAAGGGGGTTGATTTGAAAATATATTATATGGAAAGAGAGTGTGTAAGTAGGTAGCTTGAGCACATAGATTAATAATGAACAGACATTGCCTAGATTTATATTGATTTTAGGATAAACTTGGAAAAATAGTTATATATGCAGCAGGTGCACAAAAGTACAGTAAATAGGTGAATAAACACAGGGATGAAAATGTGGGCCTAACAGAGGTAAACAAAGAATGTAGGAACTGAAAAAGTCACAGGGAATTTTGTAGGCATGACGAATAGAAGTATGCAGATTAGTTACTTAACAGCAGCAGAAAAGACAAATCCAGTAAAGCCAAAATCCAGAAAAGGAGCTGAGTGAAATTGAAATGTGTAACTGAAAATGTGAATGTAAATGTTGTAATTAATTTCTTATTTTTTGTGATGCGTTGGCAAGTCTCTGGAGGAAAACATAATCCCACTGTAATATTGAAATTAACACATATTGTTATATCTTTTTAATGAGTTGGTAAAAGAAATAAGGAGGCAGAAGGAAAAAATTCAGGACTATTCACTTCAAATTCCATGAGGAATGTAAAGAGTCATGTGATGAACTCTATATATAATATCACATTGATATGCCAAGAAGATTAGAGAGTGAGTGAAGAGAATGCAGAAATGAAGTAGTGAAGCAGAGAAGAAAGAGGAGCTGAGCAGAGAAGAAGGAGGAGCTGAGCAGAGAAGAAGGAGAAGCTGATAGAGAATCTGAAAAGATGCAGAGATGATACAGGGCAGACATGAGAATAGATGAACAGTAGAGTAGATGGAACAGAACATAGCTGATATCCAAGGTAAATCAGCAAGTGTTTCTCTTTTGAAAGAGTAAGGAAGTTGGAGCTTCCCTATAAATTTGTAGCTTGATAGATGTCAGTTGTAGCTGACTGAGGTTGGAGCCTCCTGTAGGTTGGTGCCTGCAGAAAATAGATGGGATTTGGTGCTTCCACATAAAGTTGTAGCCTGATAAAATTTCAGTTGTAGTTGACTGAGGTTGGAGCCTCCTGTAGGTTGGTGCCTGCAGAAAATTGATGGGAGTTGAAGCTTCCTTGCAAGTTGTAGCTTGTAGAATTGAGGTTGGAGCCTCCTGTAGGTTGGTGCCTCCAGAAAATCAGTGGTGAGAGGGAGTTGGAGCTTGCCTTTGCATCACAAAAATAATAAGATGTGGTTTTCTCCCTTTATGGGTTTCCACTTATATATGGTGTCTCTGTGCATGATGTTTATGTGTTGATCTGGTGTATATCATCTGCTTAATATTTGCTGCTCTGATAGTAAGTCTATTGTTACATTATATTAATGCTTGTTGCTCACATTCTAAGATTACTCACATGTTAAGTTGAACATGAAATGAAGGTGTAAAGAAGTGTTAATGAAATTTTTTTAAAAAGTCCATGAATGTGTTAAATTGATTCACCCCCCCCCCCCCCTCTTAGTTTAACTAAGGGTTCAACAATTGGTATCAGAACTGGTTCCTTTGGTGTAAGCTTAATAGCTTGAAGGAGATCTGGTTGAGTCATGGACTATCAAAATGCACCTGTGTTAAATACAACAAACTTTCCTGAATGGAGAGATAAGGTTAAAACAAGTTTAATGGCCTATGAACCTGAGGTATCGAAGCTTGTATGTGATGGTTACTGCAAAGACTCACCCATGGTGAAAGAAAAACAGAGGAATGCCAAGGCAAAATTTGTGATATATAACAATCTTCATAACAAGGATCTTGAGTTAATAATGGATTTAACTTCAGCAAAAGAAATATGGGATAGAATGCATTTCATGCATGGAGTAGACACTGAGGATTGAATTTTCAAGAAGGAGAAGAAAATTAAGAAGAAGAAAAATTCATGTCAAAATGAAAATTTTCAAACACATGACGTAGCTGCTAGTGTGAATGGTAGTAAGAACCATGAAGAAATTGCAGCTGAAGAAAAGGCCAAACTATACACTTCCTTGACTGAAATAGAAAGACTAAATAATGAAAACAAAGACCTTAAGACAGTGGTGCAAATTTGTGATGAGAAAGAGTATGAAGATAAGAAAGAGATTGTTGGCCTGAAGATACACCTTGAAGAAGCAAGGAAAGTTGAAGACACTCTGCTGCAACAAATGAGAGAGAAAAGTCAGGAATGTGAAAGATTGGAAGAAGAAGTAGTGAGCCTGAGAAAGAATTTAGAAAAATTCCAAAGAGAACTATTAATGAATACACCTCTAATGAAAAGCACTAGAAAATTGGACAAGATGCTAAATTCTCAAAGATCTCCTCTCATAAAGGTAGGCTTAGGATATGAAGGAGAAACAAGTAAGTCCAAGGCAGAAGATAACAAGAAAATCATCTTTGTAAAAGCTGTAAAGGACAGCTCAGCAACTCAGCAATAGAAGCCAACAAGAACAGTATTTCTGAAGAAACAAATAGAATCAAGCAGCAACATGGTAGGACAGAGAATGAGAAGATGAAACAATCAACTGCTAAAGGCTCATATGCTCCTAAGGATGAATTGAAAAAATTCGGAAGATGCCAAAGGAGGTTTCTCCCTCCTATGAAAAATAGCACATGTTTCTCTTGTCATAAACCAGGACATAATGCAGCATATTGTAAGACAAAGCCAATCCAGTCCAACCAGCAAAGGATGCAGCAAAAGAGAAGAATCCCTCAAGCAAGCAAATGGAAAAGACAATCTTTCACCAGGTACATAAATCATTTCCATGGCTACTGTTATGCATGCAATAATTTTGGACATAAAATTGTTGATTGTAAAATGTATTCAAGAAGGGGAAGAAATTATTATACATCAGCTCAAATGTACTTTGAAAAAATAAGATGTTATGTATGCCTCAAGCTTGGCCACAAAGAAAAGGACTGTAAACTGCCATATATACTAAAGAACTCTAGACATATGATGGAAATAAAGAAAATAAAACAAAACTATGAATTTAAGAGAAGTGCAGACATTATGAAGAACCCCAATAAAGTATGGAAGGAAAAGAGAAAGGGGGAGCCTATTATCTCAATAACATAATGAATCCTCCATAGTCTTAGGGGGAGCTGCTGTAGGAAGCAAAGAAAAAATCCATCCAGTGAAAAATATGAAGCAACATCCCAGGGGGAGATCAGTTCATATATAGACCCCATGAAAGTAGTCTAAGAAGAGCACCTTAGAATGAGAATGGCTATAAGATCAGGAAGGGAAAAGAAAAAATCCTCTAACAAAAAACTATAGAGGAAGAAGATTATTTAGCTGACAGATTGATGAAAGAAGAGAAGGCAGCAAGAAACCATGGTAGTAGAGAGAACATCAGCCATGAACCTGCAGAACTAACAGTGAATCACATTAAGAAGGATGAGTAAGAGGAGTGCCTATCATCATTATGTAATTACATCATTCATCCATGAAAAGTCCCCTTGGAAGAGTGCAATTAAGTAAGTGATAAATCTCTAAGTGATCTGCCCATGAAGATTCCAAGTAGACAAATTGAATATGCCTCTACAAAGATCTTTATATTAGAATAGTTGAATTGATTATAAAGCAACAATGATTCTGGAACAGTTCTAGAAAGATACATGTAATGGATTTCCTTTGACCAGAATGACAGAATAAGAAAATGGTTAATAATGATAAGATTAGTTTCAAGATATTGATGACTATTGGTGTGAACAGTGGAAAGCTCAATAGTAGAATTTATGAAGGATGTCTTAATTATGGGTAAATGTGCAAGCTAAAGTGAAATATTTGCATATTTTATCAAGGTAATATCATTTGGTACTTCATGCAAGAAGCATGCTTATCAACTGAATATCAAGTGTTATCAAGGGAGCAACAGTATGGTACAGGTCCTCAGGATCAAAGGATTATAGCAAAAGAACCTCAAGGTAATATTCCCAGTATTATCTACATTCAACATGAAAATGTCAGTAGCAGAGAAAAAATAACATTATCTTGCTTACACTTGAAGTAGTATATTGAGCACTGAAGCAATATCTTTTTCTATATATAATTTCATGCCTTCCTAATGTTGGTACATGTATATCTTCAAGGCCTCTTTCTTAAGATTAGTTACAAAACTGTGTGAAGTTTGTTTGCTGAGTTTTCAATTAAACATCCTGAATATGATTTTGTGGAAGCTCATTTTGATAGAACATTCAAAGTATCTGAAGAATAAAGGACCAGCTGTGATTACCATCTAAAGCTCAAAAGTTTTTTAATCCTACTTCAGCACAAATGATTTGCTGGTAATCCACCTTTAAAGAGAGATTGATTATTGACATACAAACCCCATTATGTAATAAATAAAACTGCATGGTTAATGAGTGAAATTGACCAATACATTGAAGGGTTTATTTTGAAAATACAATGTGCAAGTAGTAAAGGTCATTCGGCCTCTCACATTGAAAGATATTGCCTAATATCACAATAAGTTGTAAACTCTGGCTTGATTCATTGTTCACATCAACAACAAGAACCTCTCAGTATTTAAAAGTAATATCCTTGTCAGCATCCTAGCTCATATCATCACCAACAGGTAGGAAAGGTGTACCACAGCAATAAAAGATATATTGGCATCATTATCATAATTGAACAGGTGTGGTACTGCAGATGTGTATTGCAGAAGAAGACATATTCCATCTACAACCTTCCTCAACAGATATTTTTTTATGAAAATAAGACTAGAGATTGAAGTGTATTTGAAGCCTTCTCAGTATTTTAGTTTTGATCCAATCATACATCTCTGATTAGATAAGGCTGGTACAATGTGTTCTATGAAGTGTCATTATCTTCACTTTCAGCTCTATACAATTGAAAGAAGTCTATGCCTTTGGTTTGTATTAACTTATAGTGTACAGTCAAGTTCAATAATCAAAGTGTTCTCTCAACAACTCTTATATACTAGTTTGGAGCAGCAGGGTACAAAGTCAGAAGAAGAAGTCCTAAACACATCTCAGAAAGAGGAAATGAAGAGATAGAAAGCACACTAGGAAATGTGCAACCCTTTGCCATTGATGTCAAAGGGGGAGGAAAAGAAAGTAACAGAAAATAGGGTCTTCTAAAAGAAGCCAGACAGAGGAAGACTTGGAGGAAGCATTGAATTATTGGTGGATGGGTTGCCATCAATGCCAAAGGGGGAGACTGTTAGAAATGTTGACATTGATGGCAAAGGAAATGACAAAGGAGGAGCACTTGAAACAACAACAAGGCAAAGAGAGCATGAGACATGAAGCAGAGGCAGTTTTAGAAGGGTTAGTTGATTGGAGATCTGGAGAGGCAACAGAGGAGCTTCAGGAGCAAGGAGCAGCATCAGTCAAGGAGCAGGGGTATTTGATTTGAGAAACTAGTTCTGAGTGTGGGAACATATTATAGAAGGAACATTCGAGGTTCTGTGGCAAAAAGGAAACATGTATTGAAAACTGAAATTGTCTATGAAAGTATAAAAAGAGTGTTGAAAAGTTACCTCTTATGCACAGACCATACCAGTAGAGGTCATTAAAGGAGTTATGTAAAATGATTTGTAATTTGTAAGGAGTTTGAATAGCATCCAGACTGGAGGGTACTGGCATTTGTATTGAATATCTAGCCAACCATGAAATTGTAAGTGATTACTTTTGAGATGGATCACCTGTATATATATATATATTTGTTTATGGAGAATTGTTTATAAGTTCCATGTGTGACTTCATGTCTTCTTGGTCAAATTACATGGGAATAGTTGAATTCTGAGAGTTAGTATGGATTCTGCATTCTTGGTTGAATTAGTAATTCTGTGCAAGGTCTATATTTTTGTGTTTAATAGCAAGTGCTTGTAGTATGTGTAGAGGAGGACTGTAAAATATCCCTCTCGCCCTTGAGAAACTGTGTGTGAAGGGTCGTGAAAATGCCCTGCATACAAGAAGGAATTCGGTGTTGTTGAGTAATTATAATAAGGATGAATGCCAGTGGTCAAACCAGAAGCAATTGAATATGTTGGAATTAATATCACAATGACTTGACCTTGGAGTGAGCAAGAAAGGTCCGCGTGAGGGCTGTTAAATCTTGTGTGGAAGTGTATTCCCGGAACCCTTGAGCCTGCGCTTCCCGTAGACAGATTGACACACATTTATTTTGTAAGAAGGTGAAGTCGATGGTTGGAGAATCGTGGTGGAGCCACAGAGTCACTTTAACTTTGTCGAAATGTTGGGAGATGGCGCATATTAATGGAGTTGTACTAGACGGAATCGGATCACTAAAAGACACGAACGAAATCGTGAACAAAGCATTAAACTTAGCAATGGAACTGTAATGAAAAAAAAAAACATTGAAGCGGAGTTTAATTATAATAATACATTGAAGAGTGAGCGGAACCTGGTGTGCCGAAGAGGAGCGGAACCTTGCGGATGAACAATGAATGCGGGTTAAGGCTGGAAGCGGTTTTTATTGCACCACCTTTGCAGCGAAAGTGGTATTGAAAATTTCAGAGCGATTCCATAGAAGGGCCGACACGTGGCTCCAAAGGTTCGGGGAAAATCGCCTCCATTGTGCGCCATCGCGCGTTATTGTTCACTCATCTTCACCGAGCGATACTCGTCCAATCAAATGAGGCGGTGCGACGCAATAACAATCGTCGGATGGAGACGACCGTTAACGCTGGGGCCCAGTCCATCGTGCAACTATTGAATATTAACCCTCGTGCAAGTTAACCGCATGATTTCTGTTGGATCAAAGGTTGAAAAAGCGATGAAATATCCACCGTTGGATCATGAATGAAGCTGCAAGGTGACAAACAAGTGCAAAATGCTATGGAGATCGAAGACATTATATAAGCGTTCTCTGGGGATTTAAATACAAAACCAAAGGGTTCAGTTTAATGTTGAAAGTGTCGTATATGTTAAAAATGTGAAAAGTGAGAATTTATTGTTGGGCTGTTATATGTAATATAGACCAACAAATAATATGAAGAGTTCTATAGTGAACACTGTATATGCGCTGAATGGATTTTAAAGTCATTGAAAAATTTGGATGAGTGTTTTAAATGTGTAATATAACAGAAGAGTGAGGGTAGCCCAATCATTAAGGAGCTTTCAAAATGAAAATATTCTGCCCAGATGTACAATTATTTGGGTTACAACAATGAATTTAACCTCTAATGGATCAGCTTCAACATTGATTCAAATTGCCAGTGCAGAAATTAAAAAGTATTGAAATTGCACAACAGTTATATTAAAAGACTTTGGAATATTTACACAACTGCAACGAAAGAGAGAGAGACAACTGAAGAAAAATGTACAGTGATCCAAAAAATCTGAAGGGGGTTGATTTGAAAATATATTATATGGACAAAGAGTGTGTAAGCAGGTAGCCCGAGCACAGAGATTAATAACGAACAGACATTGCCTAGATTTATATTGATTTGAGGATAAACTTGGAAAAGAAGTTATATATGCAGCAGGTGCACAAAAGTACAGTAAACAAGTGAATAAACACAGGGATGAAAATGTGGGCCTAACAGAGGTAAACAAAGAATGTAGGAACTAAAAAAGTCACAGGGAATTTTGTAGGCATGATGAACAGAAGTATGCAGATCAGTTACTTAATAGCAGCAGAAAAGAGAAATCCAGTAAAGCCAAAATCCAGAAAAGGAGCTGAGTGAAATTGAAATGTGTAACTGAAAATGTGAATGTAAAGGTTGTAATTAATTTCTTATTGTTTGTGATGCATTAGCAAGTATTCAGAGGAAAACATAATCCCACTGTAATATTGAAATTAACACATATTGTTATATCTTTTTAATGAGCTGGTAAAAGAAATAAGGAGGCAGAAGGCAAAAAATCAGGACTATTCACTTCAAATTCCCTGAGGAATGTAAAGATCCGTGTGATGAACTCTATATATAATATCACATTGATATGCACAAGAATATTAGAGAGTGAGTGAAGAGAATGCAGAAATGAAGCAGTGAAGCAGAGAAGAAAGAGGAGCTGAGCAGAGAAGAAGGAGGAGCTGAGCAGAGAAGAAGGAGAAGCTGATAGAGAATCTGAAAAGATGCAGAGATGATACAGGGCAGATATGAGAATAGATGAACAACAGAGAAGATGGAACAAAACAGAGCTGATATCCAAGGTAAATCAGCAAGTGTTTCTCTTTTGAAAGAGTAAGGAATTTGGAGCTTCCCTATCAAGTTGTAGCTGACTGAGGTTGGAGCCTCCTGTATGTTGGTGCATGCAGAAAATTGTTGGGAGTTGGTGCTTCCACATCAATTTGTAGCTTGATAAAATGTCAGTTGTAGCTGACTAAGGTTGGAGCCTCCTGTAGGTTGGTACCTGTAGAAAATTGATGGGAGTTGAAGCTTCCTTGCAAGTTGTAGCTTGCAGAATTGAGGTTGGAGCCTCCTGTAGGTTGGTGCCTCCAGAAAATCAGTGGTGAGAGGGAGTTGGAGCTTGCCTTTGCATCACAACAATAATAAGATGTGGTTTTCTTCCTTTATGGGTTTCCACTTATATCTGGTGTCTCTGTGCATGATGTTTATATGTTGATCTGGTGTATATCATCTGCTTAATATTTGATGCTCTAATATTAAGTCTATTGTTACATTATATTAATGCTTGCTGCTCACATTCTAAGATTACTCACATGTTAAGTTGAACATGAAATGAAGGTGTAAAAAAGTGTTAATGAAAAAGTTTTAAAAATTCCATGAATGTGTTAAACTGATTCACCCCCCCCCCTCTCAGTTTAACTAAGGGTTCAACAAAAGCTCCCTAAAATATAAACATCTATGTTTCGAAATGTATTATGACCACGATAGCTTATTGGATGCCTACCCCTGATGGTCCTAATCTGAACTATAATTTCTTTAGTGGCCCCCATGGGGAGAATTTTATGAGTTCAAATTATTGTTATTTTTAAGGAGTCTCAATTTTCTTTAGGGTGTGATTTTGTGAAGCAAACGTAATATAAGAACAAAGGTCCCAAAATATTGGGTTCCTTTTGGTTCGAAACTTACCAATGTTTCATGTGTGTTTTTAAGTGAACAATCAAGAGTGTGATGATATTTGGATATGTGATGATACTTTACAGTCCTTTTCTAATTACACTAGGTGTGATTGTTCCTTGCAAAATCTTGAAATAATGCGTGGATTATGGGTCACTTACACCTTTCCTAATTATACAATGTTGCACTATAGGGAGATGGTAGTTCAAATTGTCTTAGGAAACTTTTCATATGCTTGTCCAGGCTCACCAAGAGGTGCAAGGACAACAAATATTACTCAATTTCTTTATCGACACTTTGACCCCAGTCCTGAATCTAATGCAAAAAATTGAAGTAACTTAGTTAGTAAAAAATGTGTGGATTTATGGGCCACTTAATTTTTTGACTAATTAAGCTATGTGTTATGTATTTCTATGAGAAAATACCTTGTTTGGAAAGCATGCATGGATTAGGGCCACTTTCTTTTCTCCTAATTAAATTATGTGTAATTTACAAATATTAACTAAAATAAAAAAATAGCTAATTTCCCTACTAATTGAGTTTTAGCGTAGAAACTAATTGTAATAGTAGTAAAATGAAAAACACAGTGATGGAAAGTTATTAGGGATTTCCAATCACCTTATAAATGGAACAAATATGCCAAATTTTGGCTTGCTATTCTTTTGTGGGAGTTATCTTCACACAATCACGAAGTGTGCATCTGTCATAGGCTAATCCGTGTTGTCGTGCAAAAATAAAATAAAAATGCACTCTCTGTTGTTTGGAATAGACACTGAATGTGATGATAAGTTTAGATAGAATGAAAGGATGGTTTGTGCTAGTCTTGAGTAGGAAGAATGACCTGCAAAATAGAAACATTAACTTAAAAAGAGGAATTTAGTGGAGTCCTCATTCCTTTGGTGGTGTTTTTTCTCCAAGGATGTACCAAAATGAACCTCTTTTGCAGCTAGTTTCTATATGCAAAAGAACACAAAGAAGAATGATGTTATTGTTAGTGAACAACGTAAAAAATGTACACAAAACTCAGAGGGTAAGCTAGGCATACAACAATATGAACTAAAACATAAAATACGCAAGATACAAATGATCAAATGGAGAAACAACCCAATAAGACAAATGGAGAATTATCCCTTTATTAGGTGTTGGTGGTATGAAGAATACAATGCTAAAATATCTTGAAGTGATTCCTTTGAGCTATGGAGCTAAAATAATTTGAACAAGGGGGGCTCCTTTTCTCAAGTTCCCTGCAAGTATCTCCTCCTCTCTCAAAATGATGTCGATTGTTGTCATATGGTGGAGCTCTCTCTTAGGTTGAGATGTTGGATGAGTCATTCTAATCCTTTTGCTACTACACTTGCAAGTTGGTTTGCTATGGAGAAATTTGGGCAGCATAACAATATGTCTCCTTTTGTTCTTCCCATGGCTAGTTTATATAGAAATTTTTGAGCTTCTCTTCCCTCTCTTGGCCCAAGATTGATGGTGACCCAAGACTAGGGAGGAGATTCTCTTATGGGTTGCATACCTCCTCAAGGTGGCTTTATTTTGTCTATCCTTGACCGTACTAGACATAGAATCATCCTTGTCAAGTGTGTCCTGGATGGTGACTTTTCATCATCTTCAGGATCACGCGACTATCGAAGGATAGGCATGTTGTGAGCAAAAACCCTTTGTTGCTGGTGTGTTTTCCGCAAATTTCCTAATTGGACCTTAGCAATTTAAAAAAATTTCCTTTCCTAATGTATTTCTTCTCTAAAAATATTTAATTGTACCTTCTGCTTGACATTTTTCTAATGTCTTGTGCTTGTATTACTTTCTAGTGTTAATGTGATGTATGAAGGAAATGTAGGGACCACATTATGTTAATGTGATCCGAAAAGACATGATACCAAGAGCCTATAGATACCTAATCATCATTACACTCTCATTGTAATTGGGCCTTGCGAATATATATTCTTATGGGTATTAGGGCCAACGTCCCAAAATAATTGATGACACCTTCCAGCAACGGAAGAATCGTCCAAGGTAATGGTTTGAGGATCGAGTGTTGCCTGCACCGTCACCTATAGGGAAGGATTCCCTAGTTTTGGACACTAAAGTACCATCGTCCCACATGAGCATTCAAGTCTTGAACTTCTTGGTCATTGGTTACTAGTACCGAGCACTAGATGGGTCAAGTAGCCCCAAAGAGTACCACACGCACTAGGCCTAAGCTTAACCCCCTCTAAAACAGGTCTTTTTAATGTTCGGTTATTCATTCTGTGGGTGAATAGACGGATTTAAAGCTCCCTAAAATGTCAACATCTATGTTTCAAAATATATTATGACCACAACAACTTATTGGATGCCTACCCCCGATGGTCCTAACATTAACTATAATTTATTTTGTGGCCCCTGTGGGGAGAATTTAATGAGTTCAAATTATTTTTATTTTTAAGGAGTCTTAATTTTTCTTTAGGGTGTGATTTTTTGAATCAAACGTAAGATAAGAAGAAAGGTCCCAAAACACTGGGTGTCTTTTGGTTCGAAACTTACCAATGCTTCATGTGTGTTTTGAAGTGAAAAATAAAGAGCGTGATGATATTTGGATATGCGATGATCCTTTACATTCCATTTCTAATTACACTATGTGTGATTATTCATGGCAAAATCTTGAAATAATGTGTGGATTATGGGTCACTTACACTTTTCCTAATTAGACTATGTTTCACTATAGGGAGATGGTAGTTCAAATTGTCTTAGGAAATTTTTCATATGCTTGTCGAGGCTCACTAAGAGGTGCAATGATAGTAGATATTACTCACTTTCGTTATCAACACTTTGACCCTAGCCCCGAATCTAATGTAAAAAATTGAAGTAACGTAGTTAGTAAACGATGTGTGGATTTATGGGCCACTTAATTGTTTGACTAATTAAGTTATGAATTATGTATTTATATGAGAAAATAACTTGTTCGGAAATCATTTGTGGATTAGGGCCATTTTCTTTTCCCCTACTTAAATTATGTGTAATTTGCAAGTATTAACTAAAATTAAAAGGCACCTAATTTCCTACTAATTGATTTTTAGTGCAGTAATTAATTGTTCTAAGAGTAGTGAAATGAAAAACATAGTGATGTCAAGTTATTCAGGATTTCCAATCACCTTACAAATGGAAAAAATATGCCAATTTTTGGCTTGTTGGTCTGCTACGGGGGTTATCTTCACACAAGAATAGAGTGCGTGTCTATCAAAGGGTAATGCATGTTGTAATGCAAAAATAAAATAAAAAATCACTCTATGTTGTTTGGAACAGTCACTAAATGTGATGAGAAGCTCATAGAGAATGAAAGGATGGTTTGTATTAGACTTGAGCAAGGAGAATGACCTAAAAAAGAAAAACATTAACTTAAGAAGAGGAATTCAATGGATTCGCCATTCCTATGGTGGTGTTTTTTCTACAAGGATGTACCAAAATGCACCTCTTTAGTAGTTGGTTTCTATCTTCAAAATAACATAGAGAAGAATCATGTTATTGTTAGTGAACAACATAAAACAATGTACATAAAACTCATAGGGTAAGCTAAGCACACAACACTATGAACTAAAACAGAAAATACACGATACAAATGCTCAAATGGAGCAACAAACCAATAAGACAAATGGAGAATTATCCCTTTATTAGGTGTTGGTGGTATGAAGAATACAATTCTAAAATCACTTGATGTGAGTCCTTTGAGCTATGGATCTCAAATAATCTGAACAAAGGGGGTTCATTTTCTCAAGTTCCTTGCAATTATCTCCTCCCTCTCTCAAGAGGATGTCGAGCGTTGTCAGATGGTGAACCTCTCTCTTAGACTGAGATGTTGGATGTCCAACATGTGAGTCATTATGATCCTTCTACTGCTACACTTGCAAGCTCATTTTCTATGGAAAAATTTGGCCAGCATAAAAATGTGTCTCTTTTTGTTCTTCCCATTGCGAGTTTATATAGAAAATTTTGAACTTATCTCCCCTCTCTTGGCCCAAGATTGATAGTGAACCAAGATTGGGGTGCAGATTCCTTTGTGGGCTGCATACCTCCTCAATATGGCTTGATTTCAGCTATCCTTGACCGTATTGGACATAGAATCATCCTTTTCAAGTGTGTCAAGTGGTCCGGGATGGTGAATTTTCATCATCTTCAGGAATGCGCGACTATCGAAGGGATAGGCGCGCTATGTGAAAAAATCCTTTGTTGATGGTGCGTTTTCTACCAATTTCCTTATTGGACCTTAGGAATTTTTTAAATTTTCCTTTCCTAATGTATTTCTCCTCTAAAAATATTTAATTTTACCTTATGCTTGACATTTTTCTAATGTCTTGTGCTTGTACGATTTTCTGGTGTTAAAGGGAGGTATGAAGAAAATGTAAGGACCACATTGTGTTCATGTGATCCGAAAACAAAGAGGATTGACTGTAAGTGAAAACTTTCTAAACATTAAATAATTTTCCTTTTATGTTAATGAATGAGAGAAAGTGCCTTAAACATCAACTTGCGAATTGAAACATAAGCATGAAAAACATCAATAAAAGACACAAACACAACAAACGTTGATGACGGAGTTTGTCCCTCCTGGAATACGTCTCTGGTTCCTTTACCAATGGGAGTTCATTATATTAGGAACGCTAAAAAAGTCTCTTTGCACACATTTTATCCAATATGACTATGATCGCAGGCACTCATGGCTACCATAAACATGTAGGCCTTCACCTCTACTCTCCAATGCAACTCTCCTTTCTCAAAGAGGCCCAAGGATTACCAAGTCATGCTCAAAAGAGAATTTTCAGGAAAAGAAAAAACATAACTTTTGGGCTCACTATAAATCTGTCTAGCTTCTGGCGCATTGGTAAAAAATTTATAATGTCACACGCAGGTCCCCAGGTCAAACATGCAGACCTCTTAGATCTGCTTGTCAAAAATGATATATTGTTGTGTTTTGGTGCATTTAACATTATACACATATCGCAATAATTATAACTATATGGTATTGGCACATATATCTTTAATATGGTATAACCATATAACATATCAGATGCTAATTTGGCGCTTTGTATTTATTACATGGCATATCCGAATAGGTATTAGGTTAGCATATATGGTAAATAGTGTAACAAACTCCGATAGTGGTATTTTATTGAAACTTCATGCTAGATAACCATGCCACATACTCTGCACCGTTTGTATGCCATAACTCTAGAGCCACGTAGTATCACTCTGCGCCATGGTATTCATTGCTACCCTCGCTATTAAGAACTGTTGTTAGCTCTTATTTGGAATTACAGTTGCCATATCCTTATACTCCATCATTTTACCATTTTTTAGTGCCTATATCAATATAATTTTGGTTGGCAGGGCCGCTGGATGTGGCAGGGTCTGCCACCCTACCCCCACTTGTCATTAAAACAAACAATATATACAATAATGTGCCCAAACCTCAATAACCCTAATGCATAGCATATTGGTAATATTTTGGAATAATGCAATGGAGGTCATGGGTTTGGCCCCCAACCTGGACTTTGACCTGTGTTTATTGCACCTGTGTTTGACTTTGACCACCTTCCATGTGTCAAACTGTGAGATGGCCACCTATCCTACAAGGCCCCAAATGTTTTCTCGTTTGCCTTAAATTTCAGCGGGTATTTTCTCCCTCATATGAGGGATATTTTTCGAACCATATATATTTTCAGAATCAACGTGGAAAGCACTACAAAATAGCACTAATTTTAGGAGAATCTAAGAGCATAAAATTCTGTTGGAGTAAAATTGGTCTTATAGGATGTACTTGGGTCCATCTAATGATAATAGGTTAGATGACCAAAAAATGGTGTAACAATAAAATTCTGAGCATTTTGAGGATCTACCTAGATCATTCCTCTCCATTGGAAGCTTTTGGACCACCAAAAGTTTGGTTTTAAGTAGACATGAAGTGAGGGTACAACTCCTTCACCCTACCAATCTCCATCCACCTTTATTTTCTTGGATTTCATGACTTTGAGTCACAGTCAAAGATATTCAACATCTGAGAGAGTAGATATTTACAACTGAATATATGTGCATGTATGGAGGAAAATTCAGCCTGAATGTATTCTGCCTAATTTTTTCAACAATTTTAAAAGGATCATACCTGATCGGTTTCAAATTTTTACCTTCACCTTTCATCCTTTCTTTGTTGATATGTAGCCATAATTAATCACCAACCTGGAAGTGATGATCCACCCGATTCTTATCATGGCACTTTTTGTACTTATCTTGACTCTTATCCAATTGATACTATACTACTTCATGAATCTTCTCGACTCTTTGAATGAACATGATTGCTTTGTCGGCCTCTCCATGTCCATACACCTGAGCTTCTTCACCAAACATGAAGTCAATTGGTGATTTCAGCGGGTACCCAAAACACATCTCTAAAGGAGATCTAGCAGCAGAAGAATGCAATGATCAGTTGTAAGCATGTTGGACATAGTGTAAGGATTCATAACAAAACTTCGGATTTTTTTTTCAATAGCCTCTGAGAAGATGTACCACTATTATGTTCACCACCTTTGTTTAACCATCTGTTTGTGGATGAAAATATGTGCTCTTTTACAACTTAGTGCCCATGAGTCCCCACAAAGTGGACCAAAACTCCCCCATGAAACGAGAGTCATGATCTGAAATAATGGAAGTAGGAAAACCAAAATGAACCCATATATTTGAAAATAACAATTGTGCAGTTTGTTTAGAAATTACTTTCTTTCTACATGGACAAGAATACACATTTTGCTAAATCCAACAACCACAACATACAAATAATAATGTCCTTTTCTAGACATAGGAAGTCCACATACAAAATACATAGATACATTTTACCATGGCTGAGAAGGACATGGAAGTGGCATATACAAACCTAAATTTATATTGTTTGGTTTGCTTGTGGAACATATTGCACAACCTTTGATGTACTTAGTAATTTTTTCATTCATTCAAGGCCAATAGAAATACCTTTGTAACTGTGTCATTGTCTTACCTACACCAAAATTCCCTGAAACATGAGAATAATGTGCTTCCATAATCACATGCACTCTTCCTCCATGTAGTATGCACAAATTTCCAAGATGGTATAATAACATGTCATGAACATGATAATTCACTTCTTCCACCTGAGAACTGTTGTAGCTCCTAGAGACGGCCTTGAGTTGCAAAATACCAATGCCCAGGACATCTTAAAATCAAAGGTTAAGTGTGGACAATTGCATAAATGCCTCTGACAGAATATGGGTTAAGAGAATAATGATTTTGGTGGTTCAGGAAAGGAGAAGATGATTTGAGCCTGATTAATGTGAATTCCCCAAACTGTGAGAGGGCTCAAGAGGCTATGAGGCTAGATGGGTTTTAAATGGGCCAAGTATAAAATAATGAGCAGAGATCTTAAAAATATGCAAAGGTGTTGAGAGAGAGCGGAGAAGGAACCTGCGAGAGACATGCTTAAGAGATTTAAGAATCTGTCTACTATGAACTCAGAGGAAATGGATATGAATGAGGTATGGACAACAACAAAGGTTCGTGGAGCCTGAATTAAGGGAGTGCAGCAAGATTGATACATGAGCGTTAACACTTGAGCACTATGGAGACACGAATTCATGAATAAAATTGCAGACCACCGGCAGCTACATTACACGAACCATCAAAGCATAATAGCATGAAAGACGATTACACATAAAGAGAAGATTACTGATAACAGAAGGAAACATGTACATACTACTCATTGCTCCATATGGATCAAAATATCAGCTCTGTATTCATATTAAGTTTAAACAACTCTCCCAAATATGTGTCTCGGGGCACATGGAGCACAATCATACAAAACTACAGCAAAATTCTTCAAAATTCCTTAACCCTATTTTCATCTTATAACTCACTACATATAGAGTTCTCCTTGAGGGTTTATGATCAAATATTCTATCATGATAAAACCACGCAAGTGAAACCATAATATCCTAAAAAACTATTGGAGCGTGCATCAAGAAATCACTACTGCAACAGAAAAATCATAGCAGAATTAGGTAAAATTAGGATTTTACCAGCAAAAAATCATTATCTTAACAGTAAAAATAAAAAAAATAGTTAGACAGGGAGGAAAAATTCAAGAATCTTCAGAGGAGTGGCGAGAAGTGGCTAAGAACCGGTGAGCGATCTGGAATTCATCATGTAATTCTATCTGTTGTTCGACATCCTCCACTCCCTAACTCTCATGATTTCAACTTCCCGTTGTGGATCGGTCGGTTGTGTTGTGCATGCTGAATTCTTTAGTGGGGAACTCTTGGAAGGACTGAATAAACCATAACCGCGTGCTCTACCAAAATCTCTTGTTGTATTTGAAAACCAGAAATTGGATTTCAGAGGGGGTCTTAAGTGGTAAGCGGTATCGAAGAAGGAGGGTGCGAAATGATGAGAAGAAGACACATGGATGAGTGAGTGGTAATGGATACCACCTATTTCTGACCCCCCCCCCATGGTTAAAGTTCGAAGGTCGGAGAAGGGTCCAAAATGTGTTAAGGGTCGTAAGATGCATTTTGGTGAAGCGGAGGTGATGGAGAGATGCAGAGGGATGAGCAGTGATGGGATGTGCGAAGATTGGATGGAAATGGCGGAAGGCATGGTGGTACCAAACCGCATCGCAATTCGCAAGCTTTAAGTTTTTTTTTATAAGCGCGGAGGAGGTAAACACCAAAAAATGAGAAGTGTGAAGTGTGGGGGGAGGGGGGTAAGTGACGTGGAGGGAAGTTGGGACCCACCCATATCAAAAATCACAAACTTTAACATGAAGAAGTAGAGATAAAATATAAATGGTGTGAAGTGCGAAGCGCAGGAAGGAGGGAAGTGATGTGGAGGGGAAGCGGGACCCGACTGCAGCCCGCAGATCGCAAAGTTTAAGTTTTAGTTTATAAGTGTGAAGTTAAACTCTTAAATCCACGAAGTGAAAATGGTGGGGAGAAAGGAGGTGACATGGAGGGTGGAGCCCACTACATGGGCAGAGTTATAATGCGGCGAATGGTTATGTTGTAAGTGTATGAGGTTTCATTTTATACAACACGTATTGCAGGCAACCAAAAGTGGGGAGCATAGCTATTATGGTGGGGCCAACTGCATCGCAACTTACACAAAATACTTTGCAGGCACTTAAACGGTAAGTTATAAAGTGTGAAAAACACAATATGTGACACGCTAAACGCTACAAAGTGCAAAGAGGAAAAAGGTAAGGAAAATGCAGAATATAAGGGTTTGCATGTGGATTTGGGTGATGTATAAAGGTTGGATGGGTCCCGCTTCATCGCATCGGCGAAAAACAAGGTTTGGTGCAAGTCTTAAGAGGTAAGGTTAAAAGCCTGTGGGCTGCAAAGTGCGGGAAACATGCAAGACTTATATGCACACCATAGGTGAACGGGTCTGACCCCATCGCAAATCGCATTACGCTCATTTTAACATTTACCCTTGCGCCCATCATGGAAAACTTGTTATCTGCGATTGTGATTTGAATCTTTGTCATTGATATTTTCTTAGATCCAACGGTCCTCATCGCTCCCCTGTTGTAGTTTTCCAACCTTGTCTCTTGGGGTGTGCCTGGTCATTTCTTATTTTTTCGTTGAATACTTGCCCCGCATTCATGACTTGGCCTACTTTAACATTCACGGCTTGGCCTGAACGCATGCACTAATTGACCCAATCTCGTTCAGGACTATGCCCTTGTTGTTTTTTCGTCTTAATTGTTTCTCTATTGCCTTTGTCTTCGCTAATAGTAACTGCTTCTTTTCCTCTGCCTTGCATTTTCATTATGGGGATCACTTCTCCATGTTATGTGAGGTCACAGGCCAAAAATTGGTTTCTTCTAGGGACAAAGTGTTGTTTTGAGTGTGTTGAGAACTTGCAGACCTAAATGCATGTGCTTTATTGGGCTCTTCGAGTCGCAAATGCATACTGTAAGCCTAAATTGAAACTACAACTGAGCTATGCGCTGCCACCTATCAAAACGAAAATCACTACCACACCCTGAAAATCTTGAATGCTGAAATCTGAACTATGTTGAAACTAGAAATTTTCTCATAGTATTGAGCTTATTGGCACTCCTACCTACACCTAGTATGATAAAAAATTATCCCATCAAATAATAATCAGACTTCCAATGTAACCAATCAAACAAATGAGTGCTTAACTGAAATTGGAATCATATTCCTGTAGGTAGAGAAACGGGTTTAAAACGTGGAAACTTATCTCTTCCACTGAATTTCATAGCTCCATTGATAAATCTGGAAAATTCTTCCTTCCCTGATGGCTGCAATATACTACCCAAAGGATCATGGTAAACATGCAACATGAGTTTTTCTTAAGGATTTGTAACAAGAAAACAAACCTCATTCTAAACTGTTGTTTTGCTTATGTGTTGCTACTGGTTGTCTTCGGGCAATAAGGATGACTCTTGTTTCCTCTCCTTTTCCATTATAATCAACTTCTTTGTGTGCTCTTCATCATTTCCTTTGTCATACGGAGGCTTGCAGGGGAGCTACAAACTCTCGATCATCTCGGGTAAACGATCTCGATTAATAACAACATATTGTGTTTCCTCAACATCCCATGAAAAAATTAATCATGAAGAACTTTTATGAAGGTCTGCACACTTAGAAAGAATATTTGAGTGATCTTCAATCAGAAAAACTCATTGGTCTTCTTTTGGCAAGTTTTCTTGGCTTTCACTGGGAACACTTGATTGGTGTTCAATCTTTGAATACAACACTACTGGTTGAAGGTGCTCTTGTGGATCTAGAAAATTAAGCTTTTTTGCCTCTATTTACAGATCACTAGACTTCTGTTGATTTTTAGTGTTGTCCTTTGGGAAATACTTCAGCTCTTCCCCTTCTTTAGGGAGGGTAAGGTCACCTCCCTCTTCTTCAACACAGGCTAGAAACTAGTTTTCTACATTCGGTCCAAAAACCACCATGGGTTGTTCTTCTTGGAGATTGAAGGGTGTGGGCCATTTTTCTGTAATGGCTTATTGGAACTGCTCTTTAGGAAAGTCGGGCAGTTTCAAGGGTATAGATGTGGGATTCTTATCATTGGGAGGATCAGCTCCTTGCTTTTTGGAAGTGGATGTAGTGGCCTCATGAGGGGCTGAATCTTCTAACAGCTTATCCCCTTTACTAGCAGGACTAGGAGGTGTTTGTTCTCTTGATATCAACTCTTCATTTTTTTCTTGCCCTCGGGTTCTCTTTCTGGAGGACCTGAGGTCATACTTCTTATGGAGTTGAGCCTGCATGAGATCCACAAACTGTTTATAGTAACTGTCAATCTCTTGATCCTCTAGAGGGACATCTTCTTCTTCTTGTTCCCCTTTCAGGATGGGTTCACCCTCCTCATCATCAAAATAGGTGAGGAATTGATCTTCTTGGCTGTATGTGACTTCCTCAACCTGTTGTAACAGCTGCAGGGGGGGCCTCCAATATTGAGGATTAAACCCCCGGTTAGGAATTATTTGGTTGGAACAAGGAGGGGGATTATGGGCCTTTGATTCAAGCTTAACCAGCTTATTTTAGAGGTTCTTGATCAGCTTATTCATTTCTTCAAGTCTATAGTCATGTGATTACCTCTCCCGATTTGAGGTAGAAGACTTCTCCCCCTTCTTTCTTCTAGCTTCATGTTTTGTCTTCCCTTTGAAATTACTAGTAGAAGAAAAGTTTGCTTCTACCTCCAATGCATCGATTTGGATCTGATCCAAAGATGTGGATCTTCTTTCTCTTAAGGTGAAATCAAAATTAGGCTTGAAATCCCATGTGAAAAGCACCTTAGCGGCTGCTTGGGGAGTCTTTATTTTAGTGGGGAGGTTATTATAGAGCTTATTGAACCCCTTTATAAATTATTTTACATCCTCATTGTGTCTCTTCTTGAGAGCATTGAACTCTGTGAGGAAATATCCATGGTCCCTCTTTTCTCCCCATTTCAATGTGAAGAAACTTTCCATTTCTTCCTAAGTATGGACTATGTTTTTGGCTAGAGAATTGAACCATTTCCGGGATTCTCCCTCCAAGGATTGGACAAAAAGCCTTAATACCACATCTAAGTGCTCTACATTTACATTCTCAGCAAAAGAACACAATTTTTCAATATGTTTCTACATAGAATTACTATCTTCCTCGGTGAACCAAGGCAACCACTCTAGATAGTCTTGCGACATATCATTTAGAGGCTAATGGAGGGCCAAGGGGGCATACTTGTTCAAAAGGAAACTCGGCACAACCATATGATTTATAGGTGGAGGTAGATGGTGGATATGAATCTGATGTGAGACCTAATGAAAGCCAGGATTACTTCTGATTAGGACTATTTTATAGTGGATTCGCCAAGGTGAGGAATGTGCAACTCTCAACCCTTCGTGCTCACCTAATTGAAGGGTGAAGATAATGTCGTATCCCAGGGAAAAAAATTATTCATTCATTTCCCTAGAAATGGCGCCAAAAATATGTTGTAGCTCCTAGAGACGGCCTTGAGTTGCAAAAGACCAGTGCCTAGGACATCTTAAAAATAGAGGTTAAGTGTGGACAATTGCATAAATGCCTCTAACAGAATATGGGTTAAGAGAATAATGATTTTGGTAGTTCAAGAAAGGAGAAGACCATCTGAGCCTGATTCATGTGAATTCCCCAAGATATGAGAGGGCTCGGGAGGCTGTGAGGCCAGATGGCTTTTAAATGGGCCAGGAATAAAAAAATGACCAGAGATCTTAAAAATATGTAGAGGCATTGAGAGAGAACGAAGAAGGAACCCGAAAGAGACAAGCTTAATAGATTTAAGAATCTGTCTCCTATGAACTCATAGGAAATGGATATGAATGAGATGTGGACAACAACAGAGGTTCATGGAGCGCGAATTAAGGGAGTGAAAAAATCTTAATACATGAGCATTAACACTTGAGCGTTATGTAGACATGAATTCATGAATAAAATTGCAGACCACTGACAGCTACAGTACACAAACCATCAAAGCAGAATAACATGAGAGATGATTACACATAAAGAGGAGATTACTGATAATAGAAGGAAACATATACATACTACTCATTGCTCCATCTGGAATCCAAGTATCAGCTCTATATTCATATTAATTTTAAATATCTCTCCCAAATATGTGTCTCGGGGCACACGGATCACAATCATACATAACTACAGCAAAATTCTTCAAAATTCTGATTCTCCAAATTTCATCTTAGAACTACTGTGGGGCCCTTGTTTTACGAAAACTTGTTTTTTGAATATTTTGAATTTTGGA